>PVJI01009350.1:0-25000 GCA_004026765.1 Micronycteris hirsuta | reverse complement strand
GTTTCTCTTAAATGGGGAAACTTCAGTTATTTGATAACATTGGTTGTCAACTTGCTAAGAGAAAGCATGCTCTTTTCTCCAAGCATTTAAGAAACAAATATTTTTAAAATCCCCCTTACTTCGGCTGCTGGGATGAAGAGACCAGCTGCAGTGGAGTGCAAGACCCTCGGGTAGGAAATACCTGCTGTGCTGCTGAACCCAGGAACACATCCCTGGCCCTCACACAACATTTGTGGGCTGTAACGGCAGGAATGCAGCACAGGGCAGGGAAAACAGAGAGCAGCAGCAGGAGGGTTAACAACAGCACTCCGCATTACATTGTAGGAGTTGCATCTGTGCAGCCCTCAACCTTTGCCAGTGTTATTTGCATTTAGGTCTCTAGTTATGAGGAAGTCTGACCCCAAGACCTTTCACTTGACCTTTCTCTGCTAATTCTAGCAACGTGCAATAAGACTTTCCACCCAGGGGCCGCCAAAGGTGGAACACCAAGTAGAAATTTCATTTCCCAACCGAGGAAACATTTCAATTTCTAGGAAATCAATTGAGCTTCTATTAAAAACAATGACACATCCCTGGGCTTTCCACAAATAGGTTGCTTCCTGTTGGAAGGCAGAAAGCCACCCTCCCCCCACCTCCAGATGAGCCCTGATTTATCCCTTCTGTACTGAGAATCATGTGAGCTGAAAGGTCAGGCAGTTAAAGATTTATGCTTTGTTTTATAAGATTGCTCAGAGAGAGACTCTTTCCCCTCTCTGGTGTGTTTTTTATCCTCCCCCAGCCTGCCGTCCATTTTTCTGCCCAGACTAGATCATAGAAAGGGAAATGGGAAGACGCCTTGTAATAATACCAGCCCAGGGGCTTGCTATGTCCCCAGGTGGCAGGAGATGTGAACCAAGGAGGGCGGATACCCTCCTGTGGCCAGCCACCACCATCCACCCAGACTGGTACCCATGCATCACTGTGCTTTGTAAATCTTTTTTAACCTCAGTTCTGAACTGAGATTTATTTGTTTTTCTAGGCAGATGGATCTGGCTCTCCTCTGGGCCCTGCAAAATGATCTGTCACTGTCCACCCTGATAACCTATGGCAGTCCGTAATAAAGCCAGCTTGCCAGGTCTAGCAAATGGTTGCCATATCTTAGATCATGTTGGGTCTTTTCATTTATTACATTCTCACCATGGGCCACCCAGACATTGATCTTTTCTCTAAAGTACACACTCCCATATCCCACCCTGGGACATCAGTCCTAGCAGGGCCTTGCAGAGGATGAGGGCTGTATGTGTGGCCCTTTCTGGGTAATCTCTTTAATGCCTATTATTATTGACAGAGAAACAACTAGTTCATAAACCATTACATGAGAAGAAAAAAAAGTCCTCAGAGCCTATGAATTTATAACCATGGCGGGTCTTGGCAAGCTCATTTGCTTCACTCCCAATCTGTCTCTTTTTTTTTCTATTTTATTTAACAATATCATCATGAACCTGTGAACAGAGAGGTAGAAATCCATCGGCATGCTTTCACTATATTTTCTCCTTTAACATCATAACTAATCGGTCTCCAATTATTACCGATTGACTCTAGAAAAGGCCCGTGCCTCACTGCAGCTCTCCACTATCTCGCACTTGGATCATTGCCACGACCTTGGATCTCACCGCTCTGAGTTTGGTCCTTGCCCACTACAGTTTCTCACCATCAGTGGATCTCAACACATCACCCTCCTCTCTAGAACCATCAGTGCCTACCCTTTTATTTCTTATACAAAGCCCGAAGTGCTTAGAATAGCATCCTGTGTACTTTCTAAATCACTTGCCACCATTTCCTTCATCCACATACCATGCACTGGCTCCATGGCCCCTGCACCCGCCATGACCTCTCTCAAATCTATGCATTTATTTCAATAGCTCCCTCTACCTAGAATATCCATACCTCTGCATTAACTCAGAAAAACAAGCAAATAGACAAAAAAAAAATAGCATTGCTTTTTCAGGATTCACTCAAATATCATGTTCTCCATGAAGCATCCCTCAGCACTTCCAAGAATAATTAATCTCTCCTGCCCACATTTTTTCCCTGTGATGCCTCTTTATTCATTCTTCCAGGGAAGCACACATGCCTCTGCATTAGAGTAACTTGCAAGCATTTCTCATTTTCCCCATGTTAGACTATGACCTGTTTCAAGTCACAAGATGTCTTTACCCCTAGCAACGGACCCAGCATTTAGCAATTGAGACCAGAATATTCTGATCAGCAGCAAAGGCATGACAAACAATTTAATTAAGGGCCGGATAGTGTTTGACTTTGCAAAATATTGCTTGAGGAAAATTATAGAAATATATAGATTATGTAGATTTAGTCTATAATATTTTCTAAAGGCTTAATTCTCAGTTGGGCCCAGGAACTTAAAGTTTAGATTGAAGTGGATTCCTCTCTATAACTTCTAGCCACATAATCTGATAATAATTAAATACCAAATATCAAACTTTAAGTCCTAAGACTTGAAATTATCTTGTAGAGGTCAGCTGTTGCTGTTTGTTTGTTTGTTTGTTTGTTTGTTTGTTTGTTTGTTTGTTTTGGCTTCCCAGCATCCTCTGCATCTGCCCTAGGTGAAAGTACTCTGAGTTCTTTAAGGTACTTACCAGTCTTTTTTGGTATATACTCTGTTGAGGCTGTTAAGGTTCTGTACTCTCTTTTAACCAAGCTCTTGCCTTGTGACTCCTGCCAATTAGAGGATTCCCTCCTAGAACTTGAATGTGGAGCCCTGTGATAAAAAGAAAAAAATGCTGATGTTCATTTATTTGAAGAGAGCTTGGAAAGCTTTTGAAAACTTCTTACCATTTAGACATAGGGAACTGTTCCTTTTGTTTGTTTCCGAGCTAAGTCTTACTACAGAATCCATGTTAATTCTGTGCTCCTCACAATGTCCTTCAGATGGGGACCAGGGAAGCCCGCTCCAGAATGTGCCACTTTGGCACATGGATTATTTTGAGCTGAAGACAATCAAGGTACAACAGACTAAAGAAGAGCTTTTGATATCTCCCTGAGATATAAAATCTGCCTAACAGAATTTAGATGTAGGGACTATATCCCAGAAAGAAAACTAGTACTAGAGATAACTTTTTACAGGGTGGGGCAAAAGTAGGTTTATAGTTAGTTGTATGGAATGTAACACAGTAATTAATAGATAATAGTGCAAGAACAAACTGTGTTTCTCATACTTAAAACTATAAACCTACTTTTGCCACACTCTGTACATCAGAAAGACTTACCTGCATGGCATGGCAAATATTTGCTTACCAAACATTTGCTCTTCTGGTCTTGCTTTAATTCTCTTCCTCTCCTTTGAGCCCTAGACCACTGTCTTCTCTCCTTAGTTTGGGCCTGCATACAAGCTTTAGCTGCTGATTGCCAGGGAGCCTCACATCTCTGGGGTTTCCATACACGCAAAATCAAATTTGTTGTTTCTCCTATTAAGCTGCCTTATGTGAATTTAATTTTTATGCCAATCAAGGAACCTAGAAGGGAAAGCTTTTCTCGGCTATACTTCTAATTCTTATTTTTTTCTCAAGCTATCCAGATTTTTTTTTATGGCTGGTAAGAGAAAGTCCAGAAGTATCTGCTTGTTAATAAAATGTTAAACTTGTTCACTGTCGTGTAGGTATTAAGTATATTATGTTACATGCATTGATTATATTCAAATTGGTAAACTGTAAGTGATACATAGAAACTCATGGTTATAATCCAATTATTAATATAGTCAAAATCATGCCTAAAAATTAATTTTTAGATAATTTTAAGAAATCAAATAAAATAATAAGTATATGTAAAAATTTTTATTCCAGTCCTCCCATCACCTAAGAAGTCAACAAAAGTGGTTTTATATATATTATATTATTAATAATATAAACAAAGGGTAGCAGAATATGCCATCCCTAAGTATTCCCCTTTGGCATAAGAATTATTTTGAGCTGATTATTTTGAGAAACATCCGATACAGGAAAAGCTCTGAATACAGAGATGTTACCCTTTTATAAGGAAACTTACAATTATAAAGGAAATCTTCATTTGTAAGGTTTCCTTCTCTGTACCAGGAAGAAAAGATGAGTGTAAATCACAAGAGAACCTTCCCAGTGGAGAAGGCTCTAGCCTAAATCTGATGACAAACCATACCATTCCCCACCTCCCACCCCTTTGTTCTTCTGTCTATAACTGAAGATGGGGTTTAGCCCCAACTCTTAGCCACCTCTGAGAGTTACCTATTGTAGCCTGGATAGCTCTCCTGTATATACGAGATATACATGTTCCCAAACTCCTGTTGTTCTCTTGTTAATCTGCCTCTTGTCACAGGGGCCCCAGCTGACAACTTAGAAAAATAATGGGAAAATTATTTTTACTCCCCTATATTATACATGGAAGTTCTATAATGTTGACTTACCTACATTTTCCCTATACTTTTTTTTCAATGCATCAGTGATATCAGACGGAGGAAATAAAGCAATGTGAATGTACAATGTTTCTAGCTGATTTACAAAAACTATGAACAAAAGAAGAAAAGATAGCATAATTCTCTAGTACCCATGAATTTCTAATGCAGGCCCAGGAAAACCCCTTTCTGCCCTTATGCAAGTCTAACCTCATTTTGACTTCATTATCAGAGCAGAAACGCCTCTCACACTCCTCCTCAGACTTCTCTGTAAGTAGGAGACATCTAAATAAATCACATGTTACTTTATGCCTGATGACATGTACTTCTTTTGCATGAACATTTCTCAATAAAAGTATTCTGAGAACAGAACCTGTTGTGAAGGAAGTTTTCATTGAATTTTTTTTTGGTGACATTGGTGAATAAAATTATACAGCTTTCAGATGTACATTCTATAATATATCATCTGTATATTGTATTGTGTGTTCACCAACCTAAGTCAAGTCTCCTTCTATCATCATTTTTCCCCCTTTACCTCTTCTACCTTTCACCACCTCCCTTTCCCTTTGGTAATCACCATCCTGTTGTCTGTGTCTATCACATTTTTTTCTTTGCTTAATCCCTTCACCTTTCACTCAACCCTCCAATACTCCACCTTTGACAGCTGTCAGTCTGTTATCTGTAAGTCTGTTTCTATTTTGTTTGTTAGTTTATTTTGTTGTTAGATTCCACAGATAAGTGAAATCATATGGTACTAGTCTTTCTGTGACTGGCTCATATCACTTAGCATAATACTCTCCAGGTCCATCCATGATGTCACAAAGGGTAGGATGTCCTTCTTTTCTACAGCTTAGTAGTATTCCACTGTGTAAAGATACATAGCTTTCTTATCCATTAGATGCATATATTTTTTCAAATTAGTGTTTGGGTTTCTTCAGATATAACCCCAGAAGTGGGATTGCCAGGTCAAAAGGCAGTTCCATGTTCAATTTTTTTGAAGTATCTGTGTACCTCTTTCCATAGTGATTGCACCATCTGCATTCCCACCAACAAAGCACAAGAGTTCCCTCTCTTCCACCTCCTCACCACACTTGGGCTAAAGATAGTTTATTCAACAAGTGGTATTGGGACAATTGGACAGATACATGCAAAAAAAGTGAAAGTAGACCATCTTACACCATACACAAGAACAGACTTTTATAATTAAAATTTTAAAAGAATGCATTTAAAGCTCATAACACACTGCCTGGTACATTATTAGCCCTCAATAAGTGTTAATGATTAGGACAATGAAGATTATGATGATAATGATGATAATGATGACAATGTTAATAATTGCACTGATAATGCCCTAATTTTAGCGAACTCAACTGAATTAATTCTCCTTCTCAGTCTCCTCCACAAAAAAAAATGGCAACACTTAAGGGAAATCAGACAGCAATAAGAGAAGCTCTCTTCTCCAACATGAAGCAGATATCAGAGTTGGATATAAAACTTTCCACAGGAAGGATGATGATGGGAAGACAATGTGAAATTTTCTCTAAAGTGAACCTAGGCATTCTAAATAACATCTTTTACCTAGAACACCTTTTACCTTTCCAATTTTTGTCTTTCATATGCTATTTCTGTATATTTCATGTTTAAACGTTCATGTTCTAGTCCACTGTGCTCTAAGAATATATATAAAAATGACGGTTAGCAGTCCTACCTTGGACATTGTTTTCAAGGTGCAAGGATACAATTTCAAATTAATAGTAGTGCGCACAATAACAGGAGACCCAAGGCCTTGGTTCTAGTTGAAATCTTGCCACTCGCATCCTATGTGACCTTGAATAAATTCCTTAACTTTTATGGGTCTCAGTATTTGCAATGTCAAGCTGGATATAATTAGGCTTATAAATGCCTCATTTAGGGCTACCCTGATATTGAAAGATCAACTGTGGCTCCTACTTTACCTTTGCTATTCCTGGTGTGTTTACAAAAATCTGAGGGTCTTGTCTTAGTTCTTAAATCAGCTTCTAAGATTTTAATATATTTTTTAAAAACCTGTCCATTCATGTAATGGAAATAACCTGCTTAAAGTCAACTTTACAGTAGACAACTGGATGTATAAAAAAAAAATAGACCAATAAGTTAAAGTTTTTCTTCCCTTTCTTATGAAAGAAACCTGTAAGATGCCCACATCCTCTGCATGGAGTTCTACAAACTGGTTTGAAGGTGAGATGTAAAATCAGCACCATTGGAAGGAGGAAGGATGAGGGAAAGAACAGTAAAAGATATGCAGGAAATAAAAAGAAGGAAGAAAAATCTGACAACGAAATTATCCATTCTTTGCCACTCAGCATGTGGTCCCTTAGACCAGCAGTATTAGCATCATTTGAGAGCTGTTTTCAAATGCAGAATCCCAGGACCGACACTCACCTACGGCAGGGATGGTGTTGGTGCTTTGGGCAGATCTTTTTCATTTCCCCACGGACACATCCTCTCCTGTTGTGAGTGTTGACTAATGACTCAGCTGGCCTTTTCTCTGTCCAAAGAGTTACCCTTGGCCAAATAGGAGTTTCCTCACTCAGAAAGCTACACACACTCCCTTTCACTGCCCTACCCAGTGAACTTCAATTAATAACTGACTGGTACTGAGGGACTGGTTCCTCATCTTCCAGTGAGACTAACTTTGTTGCAGTTTGTATTCCTAAGATTCCCTCTGTATTCAGACTGAAACTGTCTTCAGTTGATACCACATTTATGAATAGCTTTTGTGTCCTGCTCTATTTGGCATAATTTATTCCTTTTCTCCTGAGAATACTCCTTTAGTAAATCGCTTGAACAAAAATCCTCATCTCAGATTGTGCTTAATGGAACTCAACCTAAGTTGGTTTGTACCAGAAATAGATCTGAGAAGCAGAGGCAAAGGATAGAATTTTGTGGTTGGATCCAACTTGCCAATTGGATCACTGGTAGGAGGTGGTATATTGATAGCCTCCGGGATGCTGTAGCATGTAACTACTAAAACTTTCACTTGAGGAGAATGGGATGGGATGCGGGTTGAGGAGCTGTATTAACTGGTACAATTTCTTAGGCAATAGAGAGATATGAGGAAATAGCAACTGTAAAAACTGTGAAATTGAGTTAACTGTTGCTAAGTACCTTTGATTTACTGAAGAAAGAAAATGATAGGCTAGGGTTCTTAATAATTCAGAGTAATGTGTGAGTATCACAGGCTTTCTTGGTAGCATTTTAAAAGACTCTCATCTCCTAAAGTCAGACAGGGGTCAGAAATAGCTGAAAATTAGGCATAGAATTTAAGTGGAATATAAAGCTGGACAAAGGTGATATTGGCAGAACTTAAGAGAATCCTTGGCCTAAGCAATCTCCTATGAAAATACAGGGCCCAGAGAGGGAAATAGTGGAACCCTGAGATTTGAGATGATGATACATTAATTTATGAAAATTGTATCCTCAACTTCTCTGAGCCCAGTAGGACAGCAAAAGTGGCCCATTTCTTTTTGGAAGACAGATCACCTCACTTTGTTTAAGACTATGCGAAGGCCTCAAATGAGGTAGGTGCCAAATAAAACAATGAAGGACCTCCCAGAATCTGCTCTCTCCTCACTGCCTGGACTGGGCCCTCGATTATCAATAACCTCCGCAAGGCCAGTTGGGAGAAGTGCTGGACCTGTCAGGGACTGAGAGCAGTTATACATCACCGTTACTACAGAATCTGGGTAGCATGCACTGTCAGGAACCATGAGAATATATCCAAAAGTGAATCCTGAGGATGCTCTATCTAGAAAGGTGGAATATAAAGCTGGACAAAGGTGGATTTACAATATGAAGGAACTCTAATCTGGAATGAACCCTAAGAAATGCTTCTAAAACACTGTTGGGATAAGCATGGGAGCTTTGAAAAAACAATAACCATCATTAAATGAAACAGAGATGCCAATGGAAATAATGAGAAAGAGCTCAAGGCTTACAGAACTGAGTATGCTAGAGTGGGATGATTACATACAACTAGAAAACCCACCAAATGCTCATTTTTCCCAGAAGGGCCTGGAGAGCACTCCATTTACTGCGGCGATAAGGGATGAACTGAGGGGGAACACCTCAGTATCACTACAGTGTTCAATAGTGTCTGTCCTCTGAGTGCTGAACCAACAGGAGAGAAGCTCACAGAACTAATGGGGCTGATTGGATCTGGGAATAGCATGGTTAGCAAAGTCTCAATGGCAGCCAGGAGGATCAGACTTGACATGAATTACAGAGATGGCTTGTAGTACATGGTATTCCTAGAGGTAAGATAAGTGAGCAGCCAACTGCCTAGAATACTGTATGTATGTTGTATGTGTATACACACACACACACACACACACACACATTCAGAAAAATTAAAAATAGATGAACATAAGGCAGAAGTTATTCCTAACAATGGGAAGTCTGGAACTTTTGCCCAGTTTCCAGACTGAAGTCAGCTCCCAGATGCAGAACCCACTGACTAAAGGAGCATCCAGGTAGAGAGGATGTAGGGCCCTAGAGCAAAGCAATTATGTACAATAGTGATGCCTGAGTCCTTCCCCAGTGGAACCTATAGCCATTTACTTGGATAATTACTTAGAAAAGGAGAATATCCAGATCTTTCAAGACCTGTTTGATATAGCCTCCAAGTTCAATATGATACCAGGATATCCAAAGTGCCATCTTTCTTCATCTATTAGAGAAGGGGTATAAAGGGCTCAAGTAATAAAGATAATAAATGGAATCTTAATCCATATCTGTTTCATAGTGAAGCTAATTTCTCTATGGACCAACTTGGTTATCATTTCCCTGGTCCCCAAATGTATAATTCAGCTGAATATATTTAGAAGTTGGCAAAAACTTCACATTGGTTTCTTGACCCATTAAGTAGTTGTGGGTGGTTGTATTAGGGAAGCCAAGTGGTAGCCCCTAAAACTATCCCCATCCACCTGAGAAATTAGAGTAAATTTAGGGGAATTCATATTTCCACAAGTGGGGAATTGTAGCCCTGGGCTTTCATGCATGTCAAGGAGCAAAGTCTCTCGCGTGTATAGCACAAGTTGGCATACGTGGACCCATGTTCGTGGAAGCAGGATTTCCTGTGGGGAATCAGGCTAACATATTTCTTAGATAAAACCTTGCTGCTGCTGAAACCTCCCTCCTCCCTGGATTAAAGAATTTATGCTAATGCATGTCCAGATTCTTCCTGGCCAAACATTTACGAATCAACCCAAGACTGTTGCCCTTCCATTTGCATATCCCTCCTTTTGATGTATCTCCCTGGTCCGTCTACCACCAGACCTGAATCTACAATCTATGCATAAGTTAATGATGACCATTCTGATGCTCTGTGCTCAAAATCTTCAATAAAAACCCCTGGACCCAAGGCTCGGGGCTCTCTCCAAGATGATAAGGGAGGAGTCGCGTGGTCCTGGTTCTCTATTCCTGCGTATTCCTGTGTGAGATTTATTTATACACGCATTCAGTCAAGGTCACCATGAATTCTACAGGCCAGAAATCTGCAACAGTAAATAAAATATCACATCACAGCACAATAACCAGATCAGTTCTACACTCAAAGATTTAAAATATGCAGAGGTAATGTTCTCCACCATATTTCCATGTCATTCATTAGTCTGACCTCTGCAAAAACTGGTCGGATCCATTGCATCAAATGTGGTCTCTTTATTAGAGAAGATTAACACAGCCTCAAGTACACAATATGTGGAAATTGAACTGGCAAACCATAACCCATCAAAAAAAATGAGAGGTTTACATTCACATGGGATGTACACTCACGGTCATATCCCAAAGTTATGCTAATTCTCATGAGCTCTGTCATGTTTTAGATGGAAGGGACTTGGACTGTGTTGGAGAAGAAAACTGTTTTCCTCTACCTATGTGATATTCACTGTTTGGGGCCCTGTAAATGACACTGATAAAAGACAGATTAAGAAGAGGAAAACAGCCCTGGCTGCTATAGCTCAGTGGATTGAGTGCGGGCCTGCCAACCAAAGTATTGCTGGTTCAATTCCCACTCAGGGCCCACTCAGGCCCATGTTGCGGGCCAGGTCCCCAGTATGGAATGTGTGAGAGGCAACCGCACACTGATGTTTCTCTCCCTCTCTTTCTCCTTCCCTTCCCCTCTCTCTAAAAATAAGTAAATAAAATCTAAAAAAAAAAAAAGAAAACCCTTTTAAAAAAAAGAGAAAAACAACCAGAACTTTATTAACATGTGCATCACACATGCATATGGGAACACTCAGTTATGAGCAACTCAAAGGGATGCTTATAACTTGGGCTTATATAGCATCTTTCTTTTTTTTATTGTTGTTCAGTTATAGTTGTCTCCAGGTCTGATACGTTTTTAGAGAAGTGACAAAGGCAAGGACTTTGAGTTTCTAGGAGTGGTGGCATATTGTGGGAAGGCAAACATATGGGCTAACTAATGACAGGTAAGGGCTAGTTGCAAGATTCATTAGGTAGAACCCTTTGCTACCATCGCTGGGCTGATGTGGGCCTAGAGTTTTCTCTGGTGATTAATTTCTGCCCTTCCTCATATTTACGTCCCCCTTTCAGGCAAATGGGGCGGGGAGGACAGAGAGCTTTTCTTGTATTTTTTCTTCTTGATTTTAAAGTGGTACATTTTGATGTGGTATATTCTGCTACCGTTCAACTGTCTACATGTGTTTTGGAAATTAATATATATTACTCATGTTTGATGATTAAAACGTGGCAAGTACTATGGATGACTTCTAACCTTTGTCCTCAGCCACACCAGTGCTGCATATCAGACTCATAAAGACAGTGGCCATGCACGGTGGCAGAGGTAGAGGCTATCTGTGAGTCAGCGCAATCTCCCTCTCCCTCATGCTAATCTAGCCCCTGCCCTTTTGAACATCTCATCTGACAGCAAAGAGAACAAAACTGAACCTCAGAAGAATACCGCCCTCAAGAAAACCAAGCAGCCACTTGTAACAAGTCAGCGTTCTTGGACTTCTCCCTGGTAGTGGCAGCAATTTGACATTAACTAGAATCAACACATTCCAGGTATGGGTTTGCCTTTCCTGTCCGCATGTTTTGAGCTAATGCCACTATCCAAGGGCTGACAGACTATCAGACTATCTGTCAACCAATGCATCTCAGATGAACACATTTTACCTAAGAAGGTACAGCAGCAGACACTATGGTTTGTCCCACTAACCCTCTTTTAATATTATTCTTGTTTATTCTATTACAGTTGTCCCAATTTATCCACCTTTGCCCTCCCCCCCAGCCCATCCCCTACTCCCACAGTTAATCCCCACACCATTGTCCATGTCCATGGGTCATTCTACATATTCTTTGACTAATCCCTTCCCCTTCTTTCCATCATTCCTCCTCTCCCCCACCTCTCTGGAAGCTGTCAGTCTGTTTCATGTTTCCATGTTTCTGGTTCTGTTTTCCTTGTTAGTTTGCTTTGTTCATTACATTCCTCCTATAAGTGAAATCATATGCTATTTGTCTTTCACCGACTGGCTTATTTCACTTAGCATGATGGTCTCCAGTTTCATCCATGCTGTTGCAAAAGGTAGAAATTCCTTATTTCTTTCTTCAGTGTAGTATTCCATTGTGTAAATGTACCACAGTTTTTTAATCCATTCATCTACTGATGGGCACTTAGGCTGTTTCCAACACTTGGCTATTATAAATGGTGTTGCTACGAACATACGTGCATAAGTCCTCTGGTGCATCCACTGTGGAAAACAGTGTGGAATTTCCTGAAAACATTAAAAATGAACTGCCTTTTGACCCAGAAATGTTATCACTGGGAAGGCGAGATCTGTCCTGAAGGTATCCACCCAAGTAATATGAAAACTAGAGACATTGAAGAAGATACAAAATACAAGAAACACTGTACACAGGACAATGATGTCTCAGGCCCCTTCTGAGTAGGCACCTTGGAACCTCACATGGTTCTCCCAATTGCCATTGCTACCCCATTGCATTTTCCTGAATCTCATCAATGGTTTGAAATCTTTTCCATTTCAAAAGTGATTTTAGTTGTGGGAAAAGCCAGAAGTCACTGGGCACCATATCTGGGCTAAAGGGGGACTGAACCACCTGGAAGATTTGATGTTTCCCCCAAAACTGCATGAGATGTGATGCATGAGCAGGTGTATTGTTGTGATAAAGCTGCCAATCACCAGCTGTCCACAGCTGTGGCCTTCTGAATTGCCTGAATAGTTTCCTTGGATACATGTTCAAGCTTAATACAAAATCTGATGCAGATCCCTTGCTATACTTACTCAGTCATTCTGAATATAATGGCCACACAGTACATATGCTCACTCAACAGCATCTACCCTCCCCACTGACTAGTACCATGAAGTCATTATTGTTCCCGCATGCGCATTCCGGTCCACTCTCCTTGGCTGCCAGATTACATTGATGTTGCATAAACCATTCTCATTATATTAACCATGGCTGGACTTTTTCTGGACAGAGCTCATATACCCTAAGGAGCCTGGAATTCTCTCTTTATAAGTTTACTCCAAAATATAACCAACCAAAATTCTAAAGAAGCTCTGTTTAGAAGGTGCAAATTTAATATATGTAGAAAGTGATGAGAGATGTAAAAAGTTAATAGTAATGGATGCTCCTGCTTCCCCATCCAGATGGCCTCTATTAAGCAGTGTACATGAGAATATTGTCTTATAACAACTCAGGGCTACCCCCATATCCAGAAAATTGCCTTTGTCCTAACAGGAGTATCCAAACATTAATATGACATATGGTGCGAATAGGACACCCCTAAACTGTATCAATAGTATAAACATTTGGCACATATACCTGATTCCTCAAAATAGTTGCAAGGTCATGTTTAAAGATGCTTCCTGGCAAAGATCAGTTCATTAGAAATACATGTCTATATCACCCCGTGCTCGTAATTTCAGGCAAATGACATATCTCAGATATAAATGTTTGTACACACCTAAGTAGCCAATCACCTTTTATTTGCCCTGAAATTGAAGGCAGCATCTTGATTTTCTTTTCTTTGTTGAGTGACACCTTGTTGCCACCTGTTATTCCAATTCCAGGTGATAACAACTCATAAGAAATCATAAAATTAAAAAATAAAAGCATGTATCAATGGTGGAATGAAATCTGCATTTTCCATGGGAAAACATGCTTCTGAGGGTTATAAGCAATGTACCACATCAGAGAGCTCATCAGAACATGAGAGCCTCGTAGAGTGTTTAATACTAGCCATTAATAATAGCTTTCATGTCAAATAAAGTCTTCCAGTGGAAGATTTTGTGGTTACAGAATATTCTAATTACAGATGACTGGGAGGCATGCAAAAAATAAACAGAGCTTATAAAAGTTGGTTAGTTTTAGCAACACACATGTTAAGGAGTCAATAAGGGAAAAACTCAGTAGAAAGCCAGGGATTAAACAAAGTAAATACACCTATTTGCTTCTTAGGAGAGTTCTTCTAGGAGAAGGTTATGAAACTGTAGGATTTCTCCTGAAGTATTACAGCAGCATTTATAAATATTCCATTGGTCTGATTTGGGCACATCCTAATGTCCATCTGTTCACAGGATAAATGATGTTATCCCCAGTTAATGCTAATTGTAAAGTCACTGCACAAGAAAATAGTCTGAGTGATTGCAGAGAGAATTGACTCAGCACCTGTAGCTTTGGTTTACCTGGAGAAGGCTGGTGACAGGAACAAAAAAAAAAAAGAGCTTTATCTGCAGCCAAAGGGAACAATTAAGGTAGGCCTAGTAAGAACCCGTATTAAACATGTTTCCTCCTTCTGGCACCTGAGCCCCAGCAGATTTCTCAGCTCTCTCCCTTCTTGTCTTCCCCTGCACCCCTCTTCCCTCTTAGACACAAACACACTCACATATATAATTTTATAATTTGGTGTTTTTCATTTACCATAAATGCATCAATCTCTAAATAGAATCACTCTGGCTTTGAACCTGTGAATCAGTTTTATGCCAATAAACCTCATCCAGTGGTAATAATGTTATTTTCCAGCAATATGACTTGCTGTGCTGAATCTGCTGCAGGTATGTTGTTGTTGTTGTTTATTTCTTTGTTTATTTTTTTCATAACATAAGATACGCGTTGGCTGTTTGGTAAAGCAAAGTACGTCTTGTAAGGGAAAGAGAGACAGCTCTAAGGAATTGCGTAGCGCAAAGTCAGATTGCTTTGTGTGCCATTTTGTCAACAAACAGAATGAAGACAGAGAAACTGAAGACAGAGAAATCGTAGGGCTTGGCTGTTTTAAAAGATCTGTGATAGCATACAGAGAGAAAATAGGAAGCTGATATTTAATAAGCACATCCCATGACCCGTGCTGGTCATTTTGTAATACATAGGGTTTAGTTTTCATATTGTCTAGGAGACACTGACAGCTCAGAAATGGTAAAGTAACTTGCCCAAAATTGCAGCCAGTAAGTGGCACACCCCAGTTTACTTCCAGAACTGACTTTCTATAACATCATGTCACATAAGGAGAAGTCTTACAGGGAGGGAGTGCCACGCATCACACACCAGTGACTCCACCAGATAATTACGACCTGACAAAAAGGTGCAAATGGACTTGTTCTCTATAATCTCCTGCCACAATGAGGCTGGGCTGCGGGCCTGGAGGGAAAGTATAGATGACTGGACACGCTTGCTCTGCACTCTGGCTGCCAAAGGAAAGACCCCTGTGAAGAAAAGACTATTAACAATCTCAGCTCCATTAAATTTAAAGCAGCTGCTAACAGTAGGGGCCTTTACATTGTCAATTATATGAATTTTCCTATTATTATGTCATACCAAAGAGCAATTAAAGTACATTCATCAAGAACTGCTTCCGCCTCTCTGGTTCTGTCCATTAATGCCACGGTGGCAGGCCCTAGAAATCCTCGAAGACAAATCTGACTTTCAGACTTTAATTGTTTCAAGGATTTGTGGTCAGAAACACTAGGTGAGTATAGTAGGGGGTCAATTACACAATTAGGTAGTGATAGACAGAGACTAGCTGAACTCACACAACAGCACCAAATATTTACATATCAGCTCACTTTGCAAAGTGCTTTGACACCTACTATTTCACCTCAAAATCACATCTATCCATTAACTGGTCTGGGAGGTATGTAATTATTGAGCCTTTTTTACAGTTGACGAAGTGGAGACCAGAGAGTCTCTGCTGTCAGAGACTGAACTGGAGCCTGAGATGCCCATGCAGTTTCATCCCCAATGAAGATGAGAAACAGCAAATGACCAGTCTTATCTCATTGTGCCCCATTCTGGAAAAAAAAGAAAGAAAGAAAGAATACAGGAAAAAATGGTTCTACAGGAAGAGCAAGAGAGAAGAGGACAAAGAGCCTGAAAGAGTGACGAGCACTGAGACCGCTGGGCTTCCTGAGGGTGGCATGCAGTGGAGTTGCCACTAAATCATCCTCTCTCGTGGTCTGGTGCATGCGATGCCACCTCCTCGCCAAGACAGAGACAGACTTCCAGGAAATGAGGGTGGTGAGAAGGAAGAATTACTTCTTTCCAGTAAGATTTGACTTCAGAGAAAGCCTACCGACTCTCCAAAGGCTGGTGTCCCATGGCCTCAACATCATCTTTTAACTGAATAAATTGGGTGTGTATCATTGTGTAAGTTTAAGATGTATAGCATGTTGCTTTGATGTCTTTATATGTTGTCATATGATCGCCATTGTAGCAATGTTTATCACATTACATAATTATAGTACAATATCATTGTACTTATACAATTATGTTCATTATACTGTACATTAGATCTCTATGGCTTATTTACTACTTGTTACAACTTGGTTCCCTTAAATATCATCACTTTTACCCAACCCCCTGACTTCCATTCCCTGGTAAATACCATTTTACTCTTTTCTTTCTTTACAGGCTTAACTTTTTTAAATTCCACATATGAGCTATGTCATACAATATTTGCCTTTCTCTGTCTGTCTTACCTTGCTTAGCATAATGTGCTCAATGGTTCTGAAATCACAAGGGAAATGACCTCTGCACAAGACGACCCCGTGCAACAAAGTTCTGTGCAACGGAGCACTCACTGAGCACCTATGTTGCGCGTTCCTTTCTGTATACTTGGTAGATACTGAAATGAACGGGAAATTTTCCCTATCCTTGGAAAATTGGCTATTCCTGGAAGTGACCAAAACATTGGCAAATGATTCAATGAATTATTTTAAATGACAGAGTTGAGCTCAGGCTGCCACGGGAGCACGGAGGAGGAAGAGCACCTGGAACAGCCTCTAGGAGTTGTCCCAGAGCCGTCTCACATGATAGGTAAGGGCTGATCCGGTTTTGTTTTCCTCATCTGAGGATATTTTTTATTATTGTTGATTTTAGAGAAAGAGGAGGAGAGAGAGGAACATCGATATGAAAGAGTATCATCGATTTGCCACCTCTGGTACCTGCCCTGATGGGGGATTGAACACACAATCCAGGCATATGTCCTGACCAGGAATAGAATCTGCAGCCTTTTGGTGTACAGGATGACGCTCCAACCAACTGAGCCACCCAGCCATGGCCAATCAGGTTTTTAAAAAAATAGGAAGGATTTTCCAACAGAAGAAGTAGCATAAGATACAGATTCCATTCTACCACTGAGCCAAGCTCATTATGGATGGAGACGGAGGTAAAAGCCAGTTTTTGTGAACAAATGCTTCTGATCCAAACCCCACCCACCCCAAGCAGTAGAATGCAGTGGCGGCTGGGGGATCCAGGACAGAGTAGAGTGACACACATCGAGCATTTCTCAGCCCCTCTGTCGTTCACTCCGACCCCTCCTATTTTCCCCAGACTCTGAAGCTGCCTTAGTCTCCCTGCCACCACTCCACATTTCTGGAGACACACTGACCTCCTGATTAGTTGGAACAAAATGTGAAGAAAACCAGTGCTCTCTTAGTTCAAGCAGGATAACCATTCCTAAGGAATTCAGGATTAAAAACAAACGCTAAATTAAAAAAAATTATCAATGTTAAGATTATAAAACCAATGTATCAGATTATCTATACTGCGTAACAAACTACCTCAAAACTTTGGTGACTACTCCAAATGATTTCAAACAACCACTTCACTTGCTCACGATCTTGTGTTCAGGAATTCCAAAGGAGCTTGGCAGGGAGGTTGGTCTCGGACCCATGCAGCATTAGCTGGAATGGCTGGGACTGCAACCACTTTCAAGATGGCCTCTATACTATTGATTGGGAGCTTCAGGATTTCATGGTGCTCTTTCTCGTTCTCGCCCTTTCCCCTGCCATGGAGTCTTATTCTCTAGAATTTATTCATGTGGCTCAGGACTCTCACAATACAATAGTTTCCAGGAAGTCTTCCTCTCTCCCTGGCAGCTGGCTTCCAAGAGAGCAAAACAGAAGCTGCCAGTCCTCTTTTAATCATCTGAAACTTGAATGACATCATTTTGCCATATGCTGTTGGTCAAAGCAGTCACAAACCATCCCAGATGCAAGGGGAGGATGAATAGATTCCTCCTCTCAATGGAGGGAGCGTCAAAGAATTTATGCCCACCTTTAATCTGCCACAGTAACTCCATAGAAGTTTGGCCCAAATTTAGCTTCAATAAATTGTACAGCATTTGGAATAGTCATCCCCTGGTTTCCTGTTTCTCATCATGATGAAGCAAGAAAACCAAAGCTTACATCCTACCTTTTTCCTCACTAGTAGATGCCATGCTTGCAACACTCTGTATGGTGGGCCCCATAGAAGGAACAAGAATGCTAACTACAAAGGAATTCAGGCCACAGCTATGCTTGTTTATCCTGTCTGGGCCTTCTGCAGCAGATGGAACAGAGAGTGGGCCACGGTGAAACCCACACAAGTCTCCTTACCCACACACCTGTAAATAATTGCTGGAAATTTCCCGCAATGCCAGCTAGCCTTTTCAGTGAGCCACAATGTATCATATTCAATTCAAATCTGGCAAGTTAAGAGTCACTGGCAGAAAAATCCAAGACCTAATTTTCATTATGCCTTTATAAGGAAGTCACCATCAGAACCATTTGAAACATTATGTGTAATGTGATTAAGCAGAAGCGGTATTTAAACCTTTAAAAAATGTGAATGCTGCCATCGTAAGTAACTGATGGAGGTAAGACTAGAGCCCTAGTCCTCTGACCATTTGACTCCAAAGCCTGTCTTTCTACCATCTGCAGTTAGCTTCCTAATGCAATTTAAAAGGAAGAAAAGTTCATGAGGAGGACAGGGATTTAAAAAAAAAAAAAAAAGCCACAATCACTGAGAAAGGATAGAAGCTGCCACTGCCTTCAAATCCTTTTCAGTTCCCCAAGCTGGCTTTGACAGGCAAGCAGACAGGGTGCCTCTTGGGAGCTGCTAACGAACACAGGACTGGGAGAGGCTAAGGAAGATTACAGAGGAAGGAGCTATAATACCAATAGCTGCCGCCTGTATCTGGCTGGTGCTCAGGGGCGCTTAGGGTGGCCCTAGGCAAATTTTCAGAGTAGGAAGCTTGTCTTCTAGAATTTAAATCATCACTTCTCGGCCTTTTGACTAAGAGCAAGTGTAGAATTTAAATCTTTTCTCTTTACTCACTCCAGATCTCCATAGCTTATCTGCCACCTCCCCACGACAACTGCTGTCCTCACAGCTTCTTGCAAGTCTAGATGGCCACAGCCTCACACTCCTCTTTTGCACCAAGACTTCACTGCCACTTTCACTGCCTCAGTACAAAGTGGCTCCTATGAGTGATTGCACTATCTGCCACTTACACTCAGGCTCAGGGTTCCCCAGGGTGGCTTCTGCTTAAGGAAGTACCTGCATTTCCAGTTTCTTCCCCTTCTTCCCCCAAGACAAATAATGGAGGCAGAAGCCATTTGGTCATAAATCAAACCCAAGGGATACTTTATATTATTCAAAATGGATTTCAAGAAAAGGATTTAAAGAGAGGTGAAAAAGAGGCACAAAAATAATTTTATCACATCACTCAGTAAACAGTTTCTGAGAACAAGTAAAATTTTAGTATATCTTTACAAGACTATGGAAATTAATTGTAAGAATGCTTCCATACCCTATGAATCTTTTATAGGTAGGAATAATATTTTTAAAAATTAAATAATGCTTTAATGTCATTCAATTTATAAAATTTAGATAAAAGGTGAATAAGAATGAAGATAAAACCAGGACCAGGTCCTCTGATCCAAATACCAGATCTTTCTAGTCTCCTTGCAAGTTTTCCTTTTATTTTAGCTCTCAATTTTCTCTGTGCTAACTGAAGAAACTCCTCCAGTCCCCTTTATGGTTTACCAAGAACTCTCATATATATGCTTTCACGTGCTTAGAGGCAACAGGGATCAGTTAAAGGATTCTACGTGGTTTCAGCCAGCTTAACTACAATAAAGAGAACCTCAAAATCTCAGGGGGTGTAACCAACAAAAGTGTTTCTCTCACACATATCCAAGTCCAAAATGAGTCAACAAACAGGACTTCTTCTCTAATTCTTTGGGGATGCAAGCTGAGAGGGGGTACACACCATCATGGGCTCTAAGATCACCAAAAGGAAGATGCTGAACTGCACACGTGCTCTCAAAGCTCCCACCTGAAAGTGGCACAAGTCTCCTCCACTTGTATCTGTGGGACACAGCAAGCCGCAGGGTCTGCCTAAATTCACAGGGGATGTGGGAGCACTAGCCTACCATGTGTCTGGGAAGGGAAGAGATAAAACAATCCGAATTTTCCTACACACACAAAACAAAAATAAGCATGAGTAAAGTGTATAATGTCCCAAAAGAAAAAAATACTATAACTAATCAACTACCTAAGCCAGGTCGATGGAAGAAATTATTATAAAAATGTGGTTGCAACTTAATTGTATAACAGTTGATTTATTATAAAACATTAAAAACTTATGTTATTTAATGTTCTATAATTTACACGGAAATTTATCACACATCATTGCCGAAAGTCCATATAATAATCCAGCAAAGCATCTCATCCTTACCTCCATTACACAAACAAAGAAACTGAGGCTCTGTGATTTTATATGATTTGCTCAAAGTCTCATGTGAAAATAGTACCAGAGCCAAATTTTGAGCCCTTTCCTGTCCCATTAACTCAAGAATGGGTAGAAATGTGGCAATACAAACACAAATATTACATTATTAAAGTTGGAATTATTTTATTCTTCCATTTCTTAAGATGTGTTCCATATAAGACTAGGTGTTCTTAGAACTGAAGAGAGAAGAGAAGTAAGTTTGGGACTCTCTGCATTCAGGGAAATGAAACATAATTCCACAAAACCCTTTGCAGAACCTTGCATGTGCTATTGAGCACTTTACGTTTCAGTGAGTGGGTGCTGTAGGCGGAATAACAACCCCCGGAACGCCCGTGTCCTAATCCCAAAACCTTATATTACAAGGCAACAGGGACTTTTCAAATGTGATTAAATTGAGATGGGAGATTATCCTGGATTATCCCTTTGGGTCTAATGTAATCACAAGGTCCTTAATAAAAGAGAGACCAGACCGGAGTGTGGGGTCGGAGATGTGATGATGTGACGGAGAAAGCAGAGGTCAGAGGTCAGAGTGGCCCAAGGCCACAATCCAAGGTTTTGGGCAGACTCTGGAAGCTGGAGAAGACAAGGAGACAGATACTACTCTAGATCTCCTAGAAGGAGCATAGCCCTGCCAGCATTTTTATTTGAGTCCAGTGACAGCTATCTTAAACTTCTGACCTCCAGAATTGTAAGAAAATAAATCTGTGCTGTTTTAAAGCACTCAATTCGTGATGCTACAGTACCATATAAAATAAGTACAGAAGGATAGTAAGTCTTTGCTTTGTTACTTATTTATAATGGAACGCGTGTGGCCTGAAATACCTACCTCAAAGAATACAGTTTGGGGAATACATATACCCCAGGCCCCTACAATTAATTATCCTGAGAGATGGATTACTGATTTTGAAAATAGAATATTTGATCAGGATGAAAAAATTAATAGTAAATAAAGGAGAGAGCCTTTGACAATTGTTGCTTGGTGAGAATAATTCACTTCATCAGCCCTTGATTTTAGTTGCAAAGGTTTCGTCTCCTAAACATTAAACATCCTTGTCTCTCTCTGCTGCCTGGCATGAAAAGGCAGCCCTTCCTCCCCTATCTCCCCTCTCTTCAACACAGACACTTCTCTCACAGGCTACAAGCAAAAACAATTTGAAGCAGGTGACAGGAGAGCTCTTCTTTGGAATGCCCTTTGCCTCAGGCACAAGACTGGATACTTCCAGACAGTAGAAACATTATGAGGGACATCACACATTCTCCCCGTGGCAAAGCCAAAACATACTTTTCAATTGTATCTCAGAAATGCTGATGAGTATCAGAAGTCTGACAGGCTGCTTCTGAAGCAGGCCTCCCGTGCAACACTTTTCACCTGGGTCTTTTTTTTTTTTTAAAGATTTTATTTATTTATTTTAGAGAGAAGGGAAGGGAGGGAGCAAGAGAGGGAGAGAAACAGCATGTATGGTTGCCTCTCACATGGCCCCCACTGGGGACCTGGCCTGCAACCCAGGCATGTGCCCTGACCAGGAATCGAACCGGGACCCTCTGGTTCCCAGCCCGCGCTCAATCCACTGAGCTACGCCAGCCAGGACTCACCTGGGTCTTATCTGGAGCGGCTGCACAGGAGAGAAGAGAAGAAGGAGAGCAAGTACTTCTGACCTCCAACCCTCCTTCTTGGTCTGAAACCAACAGAACCACAAAACTGCAAACCTTCTCAGAGTGCGGCATTGCAGGATCATAAAGTATAAATCATCACTAAAATAGTAGAAAACTGGGACCCCAGCCTTCACAGGTTTCTACAAACTATTTTTACCTCTTAACCAAGAGAAACACTCATGATGCATTAGATTTGGAGAAAGGAGGAAAGATTCCTGGAGAGCACCGCTATGGTTACATCACTATCATCGAAGGGGCCAGCATGATTGAACTGTTTTGCCAGAGCAGTAGCTTCAGTTCCCTGAAGGCAACTGCAATATTCCAGTAAACAGAAAACAAAAGCCTGCTCAAAAATCTAGGATGATTGTTAATGTGAGTGCCAAAGATACAAAATATGCTTTATTCCAGCCTGTTAGAGGGCTGTTGTTTATTCCACTTCACAGCTTGCCCTCCTCCGGTCTGATCAACTTTTGTTTATCGGGATTTTGGCCAACATCCTATGGGCTAGAAACAAGCCACTACTAAACAAGCAAGCTTCTGGCAGACTGTCGCAATTTTCTTTATCAAGTTGGAGAGCCCAAGTGATGTACAGATGTTGTCCAAATTAGCTCTGCTTCTTTACACAGAAGGCAGGCTCTGGCCACGGGCTATTATTTAATATTTTTACTCATCAAATCACTTTTGATGAGTGAAAATATTTACCCTGCTATATGGAAGATAATGGGTTGATCTTTAAGAAATACCTGGTACAAATGCAAACACCACTCACTACCATTTTTTTTTTTCGGTGACTCACTCATTAAATAAAGAGTCTACCATGTGCTAGGATATGGAGATGACTAATGTCTTATCCTCAAGTAGCTTGTGGTATTTTGCATGAGTAAATATGTAGAATAGGGTAGGGTCACAAAGAGATGAGTGAGCCATTCTGTGTAGGTATCAGGAAAGATGTCACATTGTTACTGAACAAAGTGGGATTCAGCCACCTGCCACCATTCGCAAACATAATACAATAATTGGTGGAGAAAAAAGGCTTATATTACAAGGCTGCCCAATTGGGGGAGTGGAAACTCTCTGACTCCAAGCCACTCTCTTCTGCAGAACACAGAAAGCAGCCAGCAACCCCCAGGACCAGAATCAGTGTCCATACGCCCTACTCCATTCTTATCTGTTCTCCTGGGGCTCAAGGCTGTTACGTGATTGGGTCTCCATCTCTCCTGCCCCAGGCCGGTCTCCACTGCTTCCGCTCAGCTTCCTCCCTCTCCCAGGGCCAGGGCACACTGTCAGATCACTGCAGCTGCTCATACAAAGGGCTCCATCCACAGGAACCCAGTGTCCAAGGCTGCTCATGCCCCTAGGGACAGCAAACATTCCCAGCCCCCATGTCTGTACACTGAGAAGGGGTCAGTCCAGGTCACCTGCAGCATGAAACCACAGCATCACATGGGGCCCACTGCTGGTGAGGCGTGTGTTCCCCACAGGCTTCCTTCTGGACTGGGGCACAAGGGCAAGTCAAGAGCCGTCTATGAGTGGCACCTGGCATCCACTGGTTCCCACAAACGTTCCAGCCCCACACCCAAACCAGGGAAGCAAGGAGAATGCTAAAAGGGCCAAGACTTCAGGCCCTCCATCTAAGTCTTCTGTCCCCAAATCCTGCATGCTGTGGGAGTGTCCACCTTGCCAGCCAATCTAGGCTAACATCCATCATACATGTCGTTCCACAAAGTGATTCTGTCCCTTCTCCTGCCACCGTGATCCGGAAGTGGGTAGGAGGTTTTCTAGCTACGCACAGGGGCACACTGTTTCTGTCAGCTTCCTTCTGCTGTGTTACACCGTGCTTCTCAGTTGCCAAGGCAACGTACTCTGGCATGCTGGCTGGTTCACGTGCTGCACTAACTTGTTTACCGTTGCTTCAGCCAGCCTCGTCCTACCGCCCCTCCCTTCTCCCAGGGAAGGCAGGCTCTATTGTGTAGCTTCAGGGTTCCCTTTGCTGCTTTAGGGTGTCTCCCTCCCCACCCCCAAACAATCTAGCCAGACCCCCCTGTTACAACACTATACAAGGTACTTGAATTGAGTCTTGAGAAAATATGTCAGAATGCAGAGATAGTGGCTTTCCAGAGAGGCATAGAGGAGTAAAAAAAACAGCTCATCCACTCCCCGAAGTGCAAGTGATGCTGAATGGCTGAATTGTAGGGTAAGGCAGGGAATGCCAGAAGAAAAGTTGAAGAGACAGGCAGAACCTACATTAGGGAGGTCCCCGTGTAACAATGAAGGAGCTTCTGCTTTATGTCACATCAAAGAGAACTAACGCATTTACTCAGTACCACCTGAGATGACAACCTGAGCTGAAATCGAAATAACAAATGTTCCCTTTGTTTTTCCAGCATTTTCACTTCTTGTATCGATCAGACCCAGGTATTTCAAACAAAAGGAATTCTTTCTCTAAGAGAATTTAATACATGGCATGGTTTATGTAAGTGATGACAAAGTTAAAAAGCCAAATTGAGGCAGTGAAGCAACGTAGAAATGAGCAACAGCAGAACAACGCTATGTGATGATACTGGAACCCAGAATCCAAGGGTGCTTGGTTGGAACTGAGACCCTGGCAGAAGTTCCCCTCACAGGTCCAGACGACAGAATGATGGGTTACCTGGCAGGAGCTGGGACCACGGAGGAGACGTACCTGATTCAAGATGTCACCAGAGTAAAAAAGACAGAAAAATACTGATTTCTTCCTTTCACTCCGCTTCTCTCCTACTACTTCCCATTGGTCGAACAACGTAAAGGCTAGTATTTAAGGAAATATGGAAAATGACTTTTCTTGCAACACAAAGCTGTGCAGGAAAAACCCA
>PVJI01009349.1:0-65870 GCA_004026765.1 Micronycteris hirsuta | reverse complement strand
ATAATAATAAAAAATCAATTGAATAAGAGAATATAACCATTGACAGTATTTATGCACCAAACATAGGAGCACCTAAATATATAAAGGAAATATTGATGGGCATAAAGGAGAAACTGATAGTACACAGTCATAGTTGGGGACTTTAACACTGCATTGACATTAATGGATACATCTTTCAGACAGATAATCATCAAGGAACTATTGGCCTTAACTGACACACTAGACAAGATGGATTTAATTGATATTTTTGTAGCATTTCACCCCAAAGCAGCAGAAAATACATTCTTTTCTAGTGCATATGGAATGTTTTCTAGGATAAACCAAACATGAGGTACAAAAAAAATTCTCAATAAATTTAAGAAGATTGAAATCATATCAAATATCTGCTCCAACCACAATGCTATGAAACTAAAAATCAATTACAAGAAAAAAACTGGAAAACACAAACACATAGAGGATAAAAAATATGTCACAAAATAATAAATGGGTAACAATGAGACTGAGAAAGAAATTTTACAGATGAAAATGAAAACATAGCAACATAAAATCTAGAGGACACAGAGAAAGTAGTCTTAAGAGGGAACCTTATATCAGTGCAGGCTTACCTCAACAAATAAGAAAAATCTCAAGTAAGCAATCTAAACTTCCACCTAAAGGAACTAGAAAAGGAACAATAACAAAGCTCAAAGTAGGAGAAAGGGAATAATATTTATCAGAGAAAAAAAACAACAAAGTACAGTCTAAAAAAATACAAAAGATTAATAAAACCAAGAGCTGGTTCTTTAAAAAGATAAATAAGATTGATAAACCTTTAACTAGACTCATCAAGAAAAAAGAGCAAAAACCACAATAAATAAAATCAGAAATGAAAGAGAAGTAACAATTTACACCATAGAAATACAAAGAATTATAAAAAATATTATGCCAACAAAGAGAACAACCTGGAAAAATGAATAAATTCCTAGAAACATACGATCTCCCAAACTGAATCAAGAAGAAGCAGAAAATCTGAATGGAATGATTACAACTAATGAAAATGAAGCTATATTCAAAAGACTCCAACAAACAAAATTCCTGGGCTGGATGGCTTTACAGGTAATTTTACCAAGCATTAAAAGAAGAATTAATATCTATCTTTCTGAATTATTCCCAAAACTTCAAGAGGAGGAAAGACTCCCAATCTCATTTTATGAGGCCAGCATTGTTTGACATCTGAAACCAGGTACACTTCAAAAACTAAAATAAAATTATAGGCCAATATCCGTGATGAACATAAACACAAAAATCCACAACAAAATATTAGCAAACTGAATCCAGCAATACATTAGAAAAATGATACACCATAGTCAAGTGGAATTTATTCCTGGGATACAACGTTGGTATGATACCAGCAAATTAATTAACACTATACACCACATAAACAAAATGAAGGATATAAATCATATGATCATATCAATAGATACAGAAAAGCATTTGTCAAATCCAGTACCAATTTATGAAAAAAAAAAAACTTTCAGCAAAGTGAGGATAGAGGGAATATATCTTAACATAATAAAACCCATATAATAATAAACCCACAGCTAACATCATATTCAATGAGGAAAAACTAAAGGTGTTCTCCTTAAGGTCAGGAACAAGATAGTCATGTCTAGTTTCACCACTTTTAATTCAACATAATACAACAGTGTGGGGATTGCCTAAGGAAGTTGAGGGGGAACTGGGTGGAGCAGGACAAAAGGGGAAAAATTGAGATAGCTGTAACAGCATAATCAATAAAATATAATGTAGAAAAAGAAGTCCTAGCCATAGCCATCAGACAAGAAGAAGAAATAATATGCATTAAAATAGGAAAGAGAGAAATAATACTGTCATTATTTGCAGATGACATGATACTGTATGTAGAGAACCCTAAAGATTCCACCAAAAAGCTGCTAGAACTGATGAATGAATTCAGTCAATTAGCAGCACACAAAATAAATAGCCAGAATCAATTGCATTTTTATACACCAATAATGAACTCTCAGAAAGGAAACATAAAAAATTCCCATTTACACGGGCAATAGACTTGAACAGACACTTCCCCAAGGAGGACATATAGAGGGCCCGGAGACATATGAAAAGATGCTCAGTATCGCTAGCCATCAGAGAGATGCAAATTAAAACCACAATGAGATACCACCTCACACCAGTCAGAATGGCCATCATCAACAAAGCAACAGATAACTGTTGGAGGGGATGTGGAGAAAAGGGAACCTTACTGCACTGTTGGTGGGAACGCAGACTGGTGCAGCCACTGTGGAAAACAGTATGGAACTTACTCAGAAAACTAAAAATGGAACTGCCTTTTGACCCAGGAGTTCCACTGCTAGTATTATATCCTAAGAACCCTGAAACACCAAACCAAAAGAACCATTGCACTCCAATGTTCATAGCAGCACAATTTACAACAGTCAAGTGCTGGAAGCAACCTAAGTGCCCATTAGCAAATGAGTGGATCAAGAAACTATGGTACAATAACACTATGGAATTCTATGCAGCAGAGAGAAAGAAGGAGCTCCTACACTTTGCAACAGCATGGATGGAACTGGAGAGCATTATGCTAAGTGAAATAGACAGGTGGTGAGGGACAAATCCATATGATCTCACCTTTAACTGGAACATAATCAACAAAAGAAAAAAGCAAGCAAAATATAACCGGAGACATTGAAATTAAGAACAATCTAACAATAGCCAGAGGGGAGGGGACTGTGGGGAGAAGGGTTTTCAGGAACTACTATAAAGGACACATGGACAAAACCAAGGGGGAGGGTGGAAGCAAGGGAAGGAGGTGGGTTTGGCTGGAGTCAGGGTGAGTGGTGGGGAGAAAATGCAGACAACTGTAATTGAACAACAAGAAAGTAATTTATTAAAAAAAAATCCCATTTACAATTGCATTAAAAAAAGCCCTAGGAATAAGTTTAACCAAGGATGTAAAAGACCTGTGCTTGAAAAATTATAAAACACTGAAAAAGAAATTGAAGGCGACATAAATAAATGGAAGCATATACTCTGTTCATGGACAGAAAGTATAAACATTGTTAAAATGTCTGTACTACCCAAAGCATTCTATAGATTCATTGCAATTCCTATAAAAAATGCCACTGACATATTTCACAGAACTAGAACAAATGATATGAAAATTTATATGAAATCACAAAAGAACCTAAATAGCCACAGTGATCTGAGAATAAAAATAAAGTTGTAGGAATCATACTTCCTGATATCAAACTATACTATAAGGCCATAGTAATCAAAACAGCATGATACTGGCATAAAAATAGACGTATAGATCAATAGAACAGAATAAAGAGCACAGAAATAAATCCACACCCATATGGTCAGTTAATATTTGACAAAGGAGTCAAGAACACAAAATAGGGTGAAAATAGTCTCTTCAATAAATGGTGTTGGGAAAGCTGTGCAGATACCTGCGAAAAAGAAAATGAAACTAAACCACCTTCTTATATCACACACAAGAATAAACTCAAAGTTCATTAAAGACTTAAATGTAATACTTGAAGTTATAAAACTCCTAGGAGAAAACACAGGCAGTAAAATATCTGATATTTCTCTTAGTAATATTTTCGCTGATATGTCTCCTTGGACAAGGAAAACAAAAGAAAAAAATAAACAAATAGGACTACATCAAACTAAAAAGTTTAAACACAGCAAAGGAAACCGTCAACAAAATGAAAATACAACCTACTGAATAGGAGGCTATGTTAGCCAATGACACATTTGATAAGAGATTAATATCCATAATTTATAAAGGACACATACAACTCATCACCAACTCCCCCCCTCAAACAATCCAATTTAAAAATGGGCAGAGAACTTGAATAGATACTTCTCCAATGAGGTTGTACAGATGGCCAACAGAAATACGAAAAGATGCTGAACATCACTAATCATCGGAGAGATGCAAATTAAAACCACAATGAGATACCACCTCACACCTGTCAGAATGGCTATCATCAATAAATCAACAAACAAGTGTTGGTGAGGATGTGGAGAAAAGTGAACCCTCGTGTACTCTTGGTAGGAAAGCAGGTTGGTGTCACCAGTATGGAAAATGGTATGGAAGTCCATCAAAAAATTAAAAATAGAGCTCCTGTGTAATATTGCAATTCTACTTCTGGGTATATATCCAAAGAAAACCCAGAACACTAATTTAGAAGGACATATGCACTTCTATGTTCGTTGCACTTTATTTTCGATAGCTAAGATATTGTAGCAACTTAAGTCCTCATCAATAGATGATTGGATAAAAAAAGCTTGGTACATTTACAGAATCAAATACTACTCAGCCATAAAAAAGAAGGGAATATTACCTTTTGCTACAGGATAGATGGACCTAGAAGGTATTATGCTAAGTGAAATAAGCCAGTCCGAGAAAGGTAAATATATAATATATAAAGGTAAATATATAATATATATTATATAATATAAATATATAATATTTATATAATATATATAATATATATAAAATATATATAATATTTATAGAATATATATAAAATATAAATATATAATATATAAAGGTAAATATATGCCATATATAATAATTTTGTTTCTATGTGGTATCTAATGAACAAAATAAACAAATAAAATAGGAACAGACTCATAGACAAAGAGAAAGGACTGACATGTGTCAGAGGGGAGGAGTTTTGGGGGCTGGGTGAAAAAGGTGAAGGGATTAAGCAGTACAAACTGGTAGTTGAAAAATAGCCACAAAGATGTAGATTACAATTTAGGGAATATAGTCAATAATAGCAAGATAAGTAGGTATGGGGCCAGATAGGTACTTGAAGGAGCAGGGGGATCACTCTATAAAGTACATGACTTTCTAACTACTTTTCTGTATGTCTGAAACTAATACAGAATGATATGGAATGTAAACTGTAATTGAAAAATAAATGATTAAAAAAAGAGTGGTATATATATAAAGGAAATATTACTTGGACATAAGAAGGAATGTAATTTTACCATTTGTGACAGCATGGATGGTACTAGAGGGTATTATGCTAAGTGAAACAAACCTTTCAGAGAAAGACAAATACCATGGTTTTTTTTTTTTTTTTTTTTACTTATATGTGGAATCTAAAGAATAGAATAAAGGAACAAACTATTGAAACAGACTCATAGATACAGAGGAGAAACTAACGGCTGACAGAGAGAGGGAGTTTAGGAGACAGAGTGTAAAAATGTGATTGAACTTGGAAATACAAATAGGTAGTTACAAAATAGTCATGGGGTATAAAGTACAGTATAGGGAATACACTGAATAAAGTGTCATAACTATGTATGGTGCCAGGTGGGTACTGGCAATATCTGGAGGATCACTTTGTAAAGAATATGATTTTCTAACCACTGTGCTGTGCACCTGAAATTAATGCAAGATAATACTGAATGTAAAATGTAGTCATTGAAAAATGAAAGTTAAAAAAATTGTTAAGCATGTTGATCTTGTGCTGAGTATTCTTATCACAATAACTGAAATTTTAAAAAAATATGGGTGAAACAATAACTGAAAAGATTACAAATTTAGATGTGTATTGACATACTTATTGACACTATAGAAAAAATAAGGAAAGGCTGAGCAATTAGCTGGCAATTTAAAGACCAGCATGAAGACCAGAGCGCCCTCTGGGAGAAGGAGAGGAGGCTCTGGAAAGCATCCTGCAGCGCGAGTGTGCACGTAGCTCTTGGTCTTCCTATGCCTGCGTCACAGGCTGCAGAGGCCTGATACCACCTGAAGAGCAATGCAAACTGGAGAATGAATTAACTAAATCTTTACCCCAGCTGCTACCAGCTCAACTCACAATAAAGATCAAAGAGATCAGCCTCTCAGTAGCATAAGAAGCTGGAAAGCAGGGAGAGAGATTTCAAGATCTTGTAGCATACAGGTGAATTGCTTGCAAAGCCCTCCTGGAGACAGGGGACTGACTTCATTTTAAAGATACTGGTTTCTAAACACTATTCTCCACAAACATGAACCAGGGATTGTTGAAAAAAAAAAAAAGGCTTATTCAAAGCCTCTTTGGGGCTAGGAAAATACAAGATGAACTTAGAACATTGTGCCAGAAAAGAAGAAGTTTTTAAAAAATGATGAGGATATACAAAACATGAAGAGGCATTCACTGACCAGATTTAGGATGATTTGAGCATCAAGGTAAATAAAAATAATAATAGAGTGACTAAAACAGGAATCTATGAGTCCACATTGACAATAGATAATAAATTAAATATAAGTGAAGAAAGGGAAAACTCTTTCACGCAATAGAATACTGATTAGTAAATACGGCAGCACTGATGGAATTAGAAAACCATTATTTAAAAACCATCTTAGCAAAAGTAGATTTAGGGAAGAATCATTATGCTCACCAAAATGGGTGAAGGAAAATTTGACAAGAAACAGCATTTACATAGTCTTACAGTATCTACCTACAAGTTTCTTATTTTTACAAATGGAAAAATAGTACCTATACAGTGAAGAAACCTGACAATGCAGATGACTATATAATTAATTTCATAGCTAGGGGCAAATGGAACATGTTTAAATGTGAAAGTCTGGGCTTTGAGGATTATGAACAAGTTTAGTATTAAGATATGTTAAGAAGCATCCCAGTGTAGGTGAGAGGCATGGAAACATGGGAGGATGAAGAAAGAAGATATTTTGGAGACGACTGAGGAACAAACATGTGCCTACCATGTGCTAGGAGCTCTACATCTGAACCAGAGAGTGGGAGATGTACTACTGCCCAGGTCCCCGTTCAAGGACTTACCCACCTCTGAGAGTGCAGCCTCCTGCCCATGCCTGCAGGGTGGGCTCAGCAGCAGAGAGCTGCATGGCCCCAGTTCACACCTTTTCTAGAACACCAGCACCCTGTGACCGGTGGGCAGAGGTGTAATGACTCAGGCCCTGTCAGTTAGATGGAGACATTCTATGGGCAGTGCTCACAATAGAACCCCAACCTGGTTGGCCAAGGCTTTGTCAGGCCTGCCTGGCAGTTGGACCTCCTCTGCCAACCCTGCTTTCTCCTCCAGCCTTTACAGTTTCATTGCTCCCCAGTCAATTTGTACCGCAAACTCTGCTTCCAGAAAACCCAACTTGCAACAGACTAACTCAAATGCTGCTGTTTTTTTCACTAAATTAAGAAGGAAAATAAAGACAAATCATAAACTTGCAAAAATACATTGTTAAAAAAAAAAAGCAACAGATGAACACAGGCTGTTCCTGCTAATGAAAACTTTGTTTTTGGACATCTGATTGCCAGTTATTAAATCAGGGGATAAATTTTTCCAAGATGCACATTGTTTTGAAGTGGGTTGAGTTCTGTATTAGTTTCCTAGGCCTGCTGTAACAAAGTAACACAAACTGGATGGCTTAAAACAGCAGAAATTGATCTCAGTTCTGGAGGCTAGAAGTCTCCAATCAAGGTGTTGGTAGGACCATGCTCATTCTCCTAGTTTCTGTGGGTGCTGGCATTCCTTGGTGTTTCTTGGTGTTCAGCTGTATTACTCCAATCTCTGCTTCCTTCATTACACGGCCATCTTCTGTCTTTCCTCTGTCTGTCTTCACATGGGATCTCTTCTCTGTGTGTGTCTGTCTCAGAGTCTCCTTTTTTTTATAAAGACACCAGTCATATGGGAGTAAGGGCCAACCTCACTCCATTATGACCTCGTTTTAACTTACATATTAATTAAATATTTACATCTGTAAAGACCATGTTTCCAAATAAGGTCACACTTACAGGTATGGGGGTTAGGACATGAATTATCTGTTGTGTAGAGTGTAAAGAAAAAAAATGTGCATTTCCTCTCTACTTTCAATACTTCTAGCCACCAAATATTGGGGAAGAGGGAGGATTTCCTCACACCTCGCAATCCTGAAATATCAGTTAGGTGTTCTACAGCTTAGTTCAGTATTGGCACTGTCTGGATCTAGCATCAGATCCCACAGATTAAAGATTCCGGCCAACAAGACTGCTCATCTCCAACCCCCACTTCAAACCCAGGTTGTCACTATGCTTCTGACCAAACTGGCCATAAATCAAAGGTTCCTGTGACCTCCCTCCTTAATTCAGTTAAATTGCTACAATGGCTCACAGAACACAGAGAAACATTTAACTTACTAGATCACTGGTTTATTATAAAATGATAAAACTCAGGAAAAGCCAGATAGAAGAGATGCATAGGGCAAAGTATGTGAGTAGGGGGTGCAGAGATTCCTTGTCCCCTCTGGGCCTGCCCCTGAACCCACATATCTACATATTCACCAACCCAGAAAATCTCTGAATTTCTTTCAGGTTTTTATGAAGGTTTCATTACATAAGTATGATTTATTAAATCATTGGCCATTGGTGATTAAACTCAATCTCCAGCATCTCTCCCCTCCCCAGAAGTCTGGGGATGGGGAGCTGAAATGTCTTACCTAATTAAATAGTTGGTAACCCTGGCAACCAGCCCCTATCCTTAGGAACTTTTCAAAAGTCACCTCGTTAACCTAACCTCAGGTGTGGTTGAGAGGGACTTTCTTAGGAATAAAAAAAGCCACATTTATTGCTCTAATCACTTGGGAAATCACAAGGGTTTTAGAAGCTCTGTGTCAGGATCAAGGACAAAGACCAAAGATAATATTTCTTATAAATCACAATATCACAGGCACATAATTGATCCACAACTGGTTGTCCTAGACTAGTTTATTAAAGCTGACTTAAGCCCAATAATGCTGACCTGTAGCAGAAACACTGAAAGGAACGTTAGTAGGTACTGTTCCCACCATCAGCCTCCCCTCAACCCCCAACCGGTTTGATTCCTTGGAGGTCACTCTAAGCAGAATGTCTGGGATTTTAGGGAACGGAGGTGAGGTGAGTGAGGGATTTTAGATATAATAACAGGTAGAAGGTTGTGTGGCCTTTGAAGAGGAAGGAGGCTCTACTGAAATAGGCAGACGTTTGGGACAACACAATGCTTAGCCCAGGCTTCCTGCACATAAAAGCATACCATGACCCTGGGGTGGCCTTATTCGCTGAACTGCAGGCTCTGAATGGAGGGACATTGTTGTCAATGGTAATACTGAGAGCAACTTTGGGGAGAGGAGTGTGGAGGTAGGAGAAGGCAGGGTGAGGACAGAGTGATAGCTACGCAGTCAAAGGCAGGCATATCTAGCTAGCTATAGTCACATAAGATAAAAACATGGGCAAATTTAACCAAAAATCTCTTCCTTAAATGCCAAAAGTCTCTGGCAATGTATGATAAAATTAAACATTTATTAAGGGGTTTTGAAGTAAACCACTGTTACGAAGTGGGGGTTTGTCCAAGCTGGAAAACTTCCTGAAAAAATCATCCACCATATAAGCAACTAAGACAGTGCTCTCAGTAGGTAGCCGAGACAAATGTGCTGATATGGAAGTTTTATAGGTTATTTATGGACAAAAAACAGCTTAAAATATTTGCAGGAACTTTTTCTTTTCTTCAGAAAGAGTTGTAGTTAATTAGAATTTCCATTTTGTTTTACTCCCTTACTTCTCAGTTGGCTTGAAAGCTATTAAGTAACGTTCAAGCAATACATTTGGGGAATAGGAGTTTTGCATCTACTCTGCATAAAAGCATCAAACATGGTGTCCAAATATGTTAAAATTATTAGGTAATTTAATAGGGTGTCATTGTTCTCCTTAGTGGCCAATGGCTCTGTTTGTTTAAGACAAACCTTTTGCCTCCTACTTAGTATTTTGGGATACATTAATGATGCATTATTAATGAAGCTAGGATGTTATCTTTAGACTCTATTAAATTAAGACAGGAAGAGGGTAGTAATGCTGGCTAAATTTATTAAAAATATATGTAGAATTAGAATGTAAATAGTTGGCATAATTTGAAGAGTGATTGTGAATTTACACTTGAATGTTTTCACTTGAAATTTATAAGAAAATCAGACTATATATATATATATATATATTTTTTTTTTTTACAGAGCATCCTCCTTGCACTGCAGTTTTAACATTTGTGAGAGAAAATAAAATTTCACCTAGGTATTTAAGCAAAGAAGTTAAGTACAAGAGCTGGTAATAATTTGGTTGGGCCAAAAATTCCAATTAGGTTCAACTAAATGTTTAAACAAAATGGCTCCTTAATTACATATACAGAAGGTCTTGGATTAATGCTGTTTTATTTGACATGGCTTCATTATAATGTTGATGAGGGGAAAAAGGTAATTCCTGGCCAAGGTCACTATCTGTGTGGAGCTTGCCACTTTCTCCATGTCTTCCTAGGTTTCCTCCCACACCCAAAAGACGAGCACGTGAGTGAGTCGGAGTGTCTAAATGGTCCCAGTCTGAATGAATGTGGTGGGTGTGAGTGCACTCTGTGAAGGAAGGTTGTCCTGTCCAGAGAGGGTCCTGCCTTGTGCTCTGAGCTGCTGGGACAGGATCTAGTCACCTAGAACTGGCATAAGTGGGTTGGAAAATCATTGTTTACTTGTTCTTATTAATCTTTCTTAAATATATGTATAGTTTACATTTATTTTAATGTTCAATATTAGAAATGTTTTAGGTCTTTATTTGGAAGTTTGGTGAGGTTTTTGTGACCACAAATGTGCCACAGGAATTTAACACATTTATATCAATTAGCCTATGGTGGAAGTAATTTTGTTATAGAATTTACTGATGTCGATAAATGAGGACTTATTGTAAAATGACACAAAGAAGTTGTGGCTGACTAGAATATATAGCATAGAGCAAAGAGCTAGATACATTTAAAAAATGGATCTAGAACTCTGTTCTAAGGGCCTAAATTGGACTTACAAGATTCAAAGATAAGCGAGGATCAACTTCTGAGCCATTAAGATATGGAAAATGAGTCTTGCGATAATATAGTAGTAATTCTGGGCCTATTCCAAATTTTCAAAACCTGTCACAATACACATTCTTCACTAATTAACCAATTTGAAGTGCAACTTAGAAGGAAGTTCTCAGAAAAAGGGCTCATGGACATAGACAACAGTGTGGTGATTGAGGTGGGGAGGGAGTTATAAGGGGACTAAATGGTAATAGAAAACATACAATTAAAACAATTTAAAAAATAAAGAAGAGGAAAGGAAGGTGATTTGGAAGTTACAGTTGTTTCAGGAATCCTGTTTTGCTCAGATGGAGATCTGGGGTTGGAATTGTAAGTTTTTTGTGAAACTTACCTGATTAAATATTAGATAAAATTTGACATCTAAGCTTGTAACAGGGTGTAAACTTATTCCAACATCAGAGAGAATTAGGGTTAGTTTTCATTCATTTAGTAAAATCTACATGTAACTACATGACCAACATTTTTCCTTGACTGGAAAAAAATGGATGGCGACTCTACGGAAGAGACACGAGCTATCAAGGCTTGCTGTTGGGCAAGCCCAGTGGTGTTGGAATGAAGGAAAGGCACGCAAAAGCCCAGGTCCTACGACTCTGGAGATAGATGGTGCTGCTGAGGTCACTGGGTCTGTGTGTTACCAGACAGGGACCGGCCCGGAGCCAGGTCTGCCTCACGCCTGCCTGTAGTGTGTGGTGTCTTGACTTTGTGTAGGAAAGACTTCACAAGTCCAGGTGATTACGAGAGTATTTATTAAAAATGGGGACAGTGAAACAAAAGAAGGATTTAGGGTAGAGGAAGTAACAAGAGAGCCTAGGCAGTGCTGTGCTTTGGCTCCCTAGAAAAGTTATAGGAAAGGAATGAGCCAAAGTGGGGCTGCTGTTAACTCTCTGGGAAGTGAAGGTCACAGAGACAGAATGAACCAAGGCGGGGCTGCTTTAAGCTGACAGGGAAGTCAGAGAAAGGGGCCTTGGAGACAGGGTCAGAGGGGAAGGCCCCATGTTAGGGGAAAGCACATGGGCATGCTCTAGAGCGAACCTCTCCTGAGTGTTTATCCTGAGGGCTTTTAATCTTTTTTTCTGCGGGTGGGAATCTTAGCAGAGGGTTTCAGAGAACTATTCATCAACTTTCCAGGTGCATTTGTAATATGCTGATGTGTCAAAATGAGTGCATAGGAGGGGTTTGGGAACAATTTTTAGTTTGCTATACTGTTTTACTTTATCTTGGGTCTGCCTGGCTTTTGAGGGCGTTTTTGTAATTTGTTTCCCTGACTTCATCTGTCCTTGGGTTTAACTGGCACAGATGATGTTAATTGGGTCTCTGTTCTCTATTTCCCAGACCAGGGTGATTTAAGCTATGTATTCTTTGGTTAGGGAGCAGAGGTATAAATCACTTGCTCTCATTTTTGTAAACCTTACCTGAATAAGCATTGGATATAATTTGACATCTAAGCTTGTTTCACCAGCTGGCTGTATGTTGCTTAAACTCTTTGGCCTTATTCAATTTTCTTGTCTCAGTTTCCCCATTCCACTTGCCCAGGAATTTTCCTAGCTTCTTACTATCTTGTCACATGTGGACTCCCACTGAGTGCAGGGGTTTCTGCAGGTCTGAGGATCTTCCTTGGAGAAAGCTGCAGGGAATACAGAGTGGGACTCAGGGCACACAACATTTCTGCAATCAGGGAGAGCCCGCTTGATTAACATATTTGGGTCCTGCACAAGACTTTGTATGAAAAAAGACTTTACTGTGTGGCACAACAATGTTTACAAATCATTGTAGTCAGGGTCCCCTTTCCTCTGTCCCTATTCCAGTAGTATTGCATTATTATGAGAAGAAATGGCTAAGGATGGATGCTCATGAGCTAGTCTCATGCACAATGTATTTTTTTCAACAAATATTTAAGAAGCTCCTATTAAGTAGCAGCTGGAGTGCTTTGCCAATATTTCAGAGTGGCTAGAATGAGGCACATGGCAACTTGAAAATGGATACTGATTTTCTTGTCAGTTGGAATGAAATGACTTGATAACAGTTTGCACATAATAACTTTTAATTTTTCTTTTTTTATAATAACTTTTTAATAGGCTTAGCATGTATTCCAAATAGAATTATCACGAAATGACAAGCTTTCCCTTTCCACGCACATTACAGAACTAGATATGGGCATCTGAATGGTGGGGGAATAATTGCAAGGAGAGATAAAGGCTGGTACAGTGGGAACTGGTGGCTTGGGCTCAAAGGAAGCAGAGGACGAGTAAACACACTGCTTGGAACTCTGCTCTTTGATGGTTAGAGAGACCGAAGTGATGTCTGCAAGGGGAGCTGTAGCCAGGCCTAGTACAGAGCAGAGGGGCTTCTGGGGCTCATAGTATAAGTGACCATGGCCTAATATTCTGCAGAACATTCTGGTGTATTCCAGCATTCTGAGGCTTGTATCCTCATTGTCAAGATTCTGAGGCAGAGGTGAAGTTCTGAAGCCTCATGCTTTAGAAAGCTGATTGAAATTCCTGGCTTCTGAACAGTCTTTCTCACTGAATGCTGACCAAGAAGGGAATCGATTTTCCCTTTACTCCCCTCTGAAATGGTCTCTTTGTTTACTTGAAATGTTGGAACTCAGGTGATCAGCTCATCCAGGTTTATCCAGGACTTCCCTGGTTTTAGCACTGAAAGTCTTGTCCTGGAAACCCCTTCATTCACCGGCAAACTGGAATAGTCCTTCTAAGGAAATAAGAAGCAGGTGAACAGACTGCACCACAAAAGTTAGTGGCTTACAGGCAGTGAGGGACAAATACCACATGATCTCACCTTTAACTGGAACATAATCAACAAAAGAAAAAAGCAAACAAAATATAACCAGAGACGTTGAAATTAAGAACAATCTAACAATAGCCAGAGGGGAGAGGGGAGGGGACTGTGGGGAGAAGGGTTTTCAGGAACCACTATAAAGGACACAAGGACAAAACCAAGGGGGAGAATGGAAGCAAGGGAGGGAGGTGGGTTTGGCTGGGGTTTGGGGGGAAGGGAGGGGAGAAAATGCAGACAACTGTAATTGAACAACAATAAAGTAATTTAAAAAAAAGTTAGTGGCTTAAAACAATGACCAATTTATTTGTTCCCCATTCCGCACTCTCAGCTGGGATCAGCTGGGCAGGTCTTCTGTTGATCTTGCTAAGATTATTTGTATGGCTGCATTCAGTCAGTCAGTTGGCTGGAGGCTGGGCTCAGCTGGGATACAAGGACATCTGGGCCAGGTTCCCTGTGCAAGTAACCTTTCCATGTGCCTTTAAGGGGCTTTTTACAGCAGGGAAGCTGAACTTCTACGTGGATGCACAGGGCTCCTCAGAGTGCAAAACCTGCTTACTTTCTTAGGCTTAGGACTAGGCCTGGGAATGGCACAGTGTAATGCCACCATATCTTATTCTTAAAAGCCAGTCACAGTGCCATTCTTGAATCAAGGTGGGGTGCCACACAAGGAGTGAATTAGTGGGGCAGTTCATAGAGGGTTACCAATGTAATAATCTGCTCCAGAGGAGCAGATGCTCAGATAGACTCCTTGGTGCCTGATTCACTCTAACCTCTTTGCTGGGCATCTTGCTTGTTATCCTCACACAATCAGATAGAACAGAATATGAATAGATTGACTATTGATCAGAACCTTCAAGAACTCTAGGTAGGTGTAGGACAAGTTTGTCCCCTTTATACTTATTCTTGCTAAGCATATATAGGATGGTACATCCTGTTTAGGTTTCCAGAAGGTTTGCGAGGAGCAACAGGTTAGGAGGCCTGGGTCTTACAATGTTGATGTGAGGTAATAAATGACCTGACTCAACACTTCTTGGGGAGGGAGTGCCTATGCCAAGGTCTCTGCTCAGGGCAGGAATTACAGAGATCACCACAGCACAGCACTGGCTCAAAGTAGCTGACCCTTCTCAACATGGAATCTTCCCACCCATGCCCCAGGTCTTGTCTTAAGGTTAAACCAGTGTCAGCACAGGTCCTTCCCTCCTTTCCCTGGACCTGCCTCTCTACTGCAGCTCTGACCCCAGCACTGCCCTGGTTCCCTGGTCAGCCCCCTTGAGCAGTGAGCCTCCCTGAAAGGCAAGGCCCAGTCCTTCTTGAACACAACCTCGGTGAGGGGTGCACTCTCTGCCCTGGGGAGGTCCAGCTGGCACTCCCAGTAGCCTAGACCAGCCCCTCCACTTCAGAGCAGGTCCAATCCGCTTGCTCCCACATCCCTCAGCCTTTTCCTTCCCTCGTCATCCTCCTCCCCTTTTTGCGTTGCTCTCCCCCTACACAAACTCGGCCTTAAAAAGAATCCTTGAGCTGCCTCTGGGGTTCTGGGTCTGCTGCTGGCTTTCTCCTCCAGGCCTCCTCCCCCATCACTGCGGTTACTATCTGGTCATTTTGACTTCTGGCTCGCTCCCTCTTTTTTCCTCATCACACTGGCGAGTGTCTGTCGCTTTAAGCCTGTTCCACGCCGCCGGGCCCCTTCTTGATCGCTCCCGGAGCTCCGCTCCTCCTCGCCACCTCTCCCGCTGCTCCCCCCCTCCCGCTGCTCCTCACCTGCTCCTCCTAGCCCGCTCCGCCTCCTCTCCCGCGCCTCGCCCGCTCCGCCTCCTCTCCCGCGCCTCCTCTCCCGCTCTTCCTCGCCGTTGCCGCCCAGCTCCCGCTTCACTCCCCGCAGCCTTTGTGGACCCGCCACCATGGCCGACATCAAGACGGGCATTTTCGCCAAGAACGTCCAGAAACGACTCAACCGCGCGCAGGAAAAGGTCAGAAGCGGGCGCCGGTGCAGGTGGCGGGACGCGACGGCGAGGGCCTAGAGGCCGGGGAGCGAAGGAGGCCTGGCGGGGGCGGTGCGGGGTTGGCCGGGGGCGCGCGGACGCCCTGCCCTTTGCCGCGGCGACTGCATCAGGGCGGCGCCGGGCGCTGCGGACTCGCGCGGCCGGGGAGGCGGGACGCCCGCGGAGCGGACCCGGTCCCCGGAGGCGCGGGGTCTGCGGAAACTCCCGCTCCCTCGCCCCCTGCGCAGCTGGCAGCGCCGTCCGCTCTCCCGGCTGGCTCCGGGCAGGAGCAGCCGCAGGTGCTGCGGGTCGCCCGCTGTCCCCGAGCTGAGCGCATCTGCTTCCCGGTGCCCAGTCCCGGCTCTCCGCAGGGAACTGGCAGGGAGGCGCCCGCAGGTTTCGGGAGGGAGATTGCGGCAACGGTTACTGGCTACGTGAGTGCAGCAGAAACAGTTTAGCACAGAAGATACTCCCCAAATCTCTGTTTTGATCAACAGGACTGATCGCGAAAACCAGCAGCTTTAATACAGCGCTGTGCAGTGAATCCTGGAGTTCCAAACAGATATCTACATACACAGTTTTTGCTTTTTCCTGTCTTGCTTTGGACTCTCTGTGTGTGCACCCTTTTGACGCGAATGTCCTTCTCTGGAAGGTCAAAAGTAAATATGACCTGAACCTTATAGTTCTTCTCTGCACAGTTTTTGTGCAAAGGAGGGGCTTCATTGCTTTAAAAAAGGAATTGGTATTGCACGAGTTGGGTTCCCTGTTGTTTTACAAGCCCCGCAGTCAATCGACCACAGTGGTTTATTTCTCTCACCCAGAGATGTGCACAAATGGATCCCAGATCCCTACCGCGCAGTCCTGAGCAGTTGGAGAGATATCGTACTAGGCACGCGGCTGGCCTGGCTGCCCAGAGACTGCTTGTCGTGAAAACCTTGCTGGCACTGAGGTTCTCATTTGTGTTCTGAGCAAAGGACATTCTGCTCCTAAGGTAGTTTGAGCACTGTACTTGAAAAAGGACACCAACTAATGAGCTTCATGGTTTGTATCAGTCCAACTGTGTTCTTTTCTACGTGGCAGGATTTTCCATCCCTGGGATACTGGGTTTTACTGGCACTTGCCTGTTTCACTGGAAGTCAGATTTGCAGTCGTTCACTGCGACAGTGAATTTTCCTCTTCCCAGGCTCAGGCTCCCCTCCACTCCCGCTGACCCAGAAGCTGAGCCGAATGGGGCACCGGTCCGTTTGCCTGTCCTCAGGCTGAGAGACTGGGTGGCTGCCTGAGTCCTTCCCTTCACATGGCACACTCTCAGTGCAGTAAGAGGATTGTATTTCTTTTAATATCTACCCAAGCTCATCCTAAACTAACGTGATCCTCTCCCACCGCTCCTTCGGCAGCTGCATTAGCAAGGCTTCCTGCTCCATTCCAGTCCCTGATTACTTGTTCAGAAAGTAGCCAGGATCTGCTGGGATCTGAGCCAAGTTTTGTCATCATTTTTCATACTTCATTTTACCCACTTGTAGGTATTCTCTTCCTCCCTCCAAGCAATTACTTGAATCTTTGGTTTAAAGCTTTTCGTTGAATCCACTTCCATCTGTGAAGGAATTTAGTGGTACAGCCTGCTTTTCACATATTATTTCTTAATCTAGGTCACCAGCTGTTAATATGCCAAAAATAAATGAAAAGAAAATATAATCTGTCTTACACAGTATTCAAGCCCTTATGAATTGTTAAAAGCTCACTTTTTCATTATTAAGTCCAAGTGTGTATTATGATTGCAGCTGTGGATGGTGCTCACTCTTTTATAGGAGTGGGAGTGGGGTCCAAGGGAGCCTGGCACAGGGCGTCAAGTGTCCTCTTTCCTTTCATGGTGAAAGTTGCTGATGAAAAATGCCTGTTGCACTTAGTTTTAGGAGGTTAAGAAACCAAGGGGCTGAGAGTATGGGTTCTGCCCCTGGGAAAGTTCTGAGCCTTTGCCAAGCCTGTGCAACACAAAGGGAAAGGGCATGTGGGAATCCAGGTAACGGAGTCCAGCTAAGCCCAGAGGAAGCTACTGGGGAGCGGAAAGCGCAGTATGCTGCAGGCTTCGTTAGCTGTCACTCGCGGTGATTCCTTCTTTTTGCATTTTTGGCCTCTTTCTCTTCTCCTACGCACAGACACTCCATTGCAACAACTATATGCCACAATGTTCTTGAAAGTCTTTCTTCTTGCTTTTACAACCAAATTTTCTAAGAAGAGAACCCATTCCCTTGACTTTCCCATTGTCTGCTCTATCAGCTTGTATGATTTTGGCTTTAAATGCAGGAGTGAAACTACTCTGAGAGGTGACTTATGGCTTTTTATGAATTTAAGATACATTTTTTCTTATTAAAAATCTATAAAGCTTCAATGGAGATAGAATCAAATATACATATAAGCTAAAAAAAAAACCTTGCAGTAAATTAGGTCATTCATAATTCCACCACCCAGAGATTTCACTATCGTTTGATCTATATCATACTAGATCTTTTTACATATATATGTTTATAAAACTAAAATATCGACTTATACTACAGTAGTTTCCCCTTGTCCTTGGTTTTGCTTTCTATGGTGGCAGTTATCCACAGTCTGAAAACATTAAATGGGAAATTCCAGAAATAATTTATAAATTTTATATTGTATGCCATTCTGGGTATCATGATGAAATCTTATCTTTCTGCACCATCTCCCCTGTGATGTGAATCATCGTTTTGTCTAGATTCTCAACCCGTATACATGGTATCGCTGTGTTTGTTTTCAAGTAACCGCCATCATCCCAAAGTCAGTAGTAGCCTGATGCTATGTCAGTGCCTACATCGTTCACCTTACTTCATCTCATCTTGTAGGCTTTGCATCACCTCACATCGTCACAGGAAGAGTAAGAGTGAGTACAATACCATGAGATATTTTGAGAGAGATCACATTCACATAACTTTTATTACGGTATATTGTTATAATTGTTCTAATTTAGTATTTTTGTTGCTTATCTCTTGCTGTACCTAACTTATAAGTTAAAATTTATCATTGATATGTATGTATAGAAAAAAAAACATAGTATATATAGAGTTTGGTACTGTCTGGTTTCAGGCATCCATTAGGAGGGGTCTTGGAATGTATCCCCCATGGATAAGGGAGGAATGCTATATATGATTTTGTAATCTGTTTTTTCCATTTAATAATCATGAACATTGGTTTCAGGCATCCATTAGGAGGGGTCTTGGAATGTATCCCCCATGGATAAGGGAGGAATGCTATATATGATTTTGTAATCTGTTTTTTCCATTTAATAATCATGAACATTCTTCAATACATGTATTTTTTTTTCAGTCAGCATTTTAAATGACTGAATAGTATTGGAATGTGTGGATTTTAATGAATCCCCTATATTTTGGACATTCTGTTTTCAATGTTCCTGTTTATAAGTACAGATCAGTGAGAAAACTTGCAAGGAAAATGTTCCTATGCACTGTTAAGTATTTCCTTAAATAAAATCCTAGAAGAATTATTGTTTCAAAGGTACACTTATTTTTATTATAGCTAGATTGCCTTTCGGAGAGATTGTATAATTTATGTTCTTAAGCGGTCAATGAGAAAGTTGCCAACACTGGATAATAATTTAAAACAATCTTTAGTTATGTCATTGGAAAAAATTAGTTTCTATTTATTTTATTTGTTTGAATTTAAGAAACTGAACATTATTTTTTGCATTCCTACATTTTTCATTTGTTAACTGTGTGTTTATATTTTTGCCCATTTTGTGTAGTACCTCCTTGTTATTTGTAAGGGCAAAACCATATCAGTCCTAAAAGTTGTAAACTTTCTTTCTTCCTTTTCTATTTACTGTTTAATTCTTTAAAAGATTATTTATTTCTTATTTATTTTTAGAAAGAGGGGAAAGGAGGGAGAAAGAGAGGAAGAGAGACATCAATGTGTGCTTGCCTCTCTTGTGCCCTCTGCTGGGGATCTGGCCTGCAACCGAGGCATGTGCCCTGACTGGGAATTGAACTGACAACCCTTTGGTTTGCAGCCTGGCACTCAGTCCACTGAGCCACATCAGCCAGGGCTGCTTTTTAATTTCTTGATGATTTTTTTTTCTGACACTGAGAATGTTTATGTTTTATGTATATTTGCTTCAATCTATTGAATGATTTTGTGTGGTTCTCATATGTGCAGAATTAGTCAGAATCCTGCCACTTGTAAGTATCAGAAAATTCAGTTCAAACTGGCTTAAGGAAAAAAGAGAATTTTATTGCTAAAAACAAAAATGTGAATTTGCACATATAAATTTAAATGAAAATTTAATATATAAGTAAATATTTGTATTGAGCTATATACACGTATTCTTATACGTATATACCTACAAAAATATATGCATGCGTACTATATACACTCATATATTACTCATTTGACTCTCTGAGGAAGGTACTATTACCATCTCATTTTATAGATAAGGAAGAAATTAAGAACATGCCCAATGTCATATAGTAGGTAGTAAAGCCAAAGTCTGAACCTAGGTAGTTGAATGCTTGGATTCCATTACGCAATGCTGCCTCTTACAATTATGAAGAGGGCAGGGATAGACAAACTTTAGGCCTGTGTGGAACCAGGGCCTCAGCCACAGATACCAGGGCTCAAGGGACTTCTCCCATATCTCGTCTCTGCTGGTCACCCTGTCAGCCCCATTCTCTCTTGATGGCAAGATGGTTGCCAGCAGTTCTGAGTAAGAGAATGTCCATACAGGGAGCTCCTCAGTATAGCCCTTATTGGCTCAAATCGGGCCTTGTATGTATCACTGGAAGAAAAAAATCTCTCTGGATGAGGACCAGGCTCATGGGTTAGATTGGGCTTGGGTCACAAGCTACTACTGGAGCTGGGATGGAGAAATTCCTTCTGGACCATATGGATTGACGGTGGAAGGGGAAGGAAAATCAGAATATAGAGTTTATTGCACTCGCAAAATAAAGGATGTTACTGAGGCATACTTAAAAGACCTCCTCTGCTTCATGTTTATATAAGTAATCACATATTTAATAATTTATAATTTAATATTTTAAAAAATTTCCTCATCAAATTAATATATGCACAGTTTAAAAATATCAAATATTACTAAGAGACTGGTTGTGCAAAATATCAGCGCCCTATTCTTCTTCTCCTAAACCTCCAATCTTGTTTTCCAGAGGTAGCTAATAATAACCATAAAATTTCTCAAAATTGTGCTCACATAACTGCTTCTTGATCTATCATGTTTGGTAAGGATAGATAAAGATTTAACTCTCTTAATTTCATTCCTCTAATTCCATATCCTTTAATCATGTAATATAGCAAAAAGTGTTGATTGCTTAAGGTTATATTTTTAATTAAAATATGATTTTTATTGAAGAAAGTATATAAATCTGAAATATTCAGCTTAGTGAATTTTATGTATATGGATATCTGCATAGCTACCACCCAGGTCAAGTCATAGAACATTTCTGTTGTATCGGGTTCCAGTCATCCCTCATGTCTCTTCTGTCCTTTGTCTTTTTATATTCATAGTTTTAAAATTCCTCTACTGTCATTTCCCTGATAAGCATCTTTTCATGTACTTACTGGTGATTTTTATATTTTAATTTATGAAGTGCCTGTTAAAGTATTTTGCCTATTTCTAGTTTTTACTGGGATTGCTTGTCATTTTCCTATTTATTTATATTGGGTTGGTAAAAAAATTCATTTGGTGTTTTCTGTAAGATGGCTGTTACAGTGCTCAGTTGTCTTTAACTTCATTTGAAACAATTTTGTTAGATTGCATTGTGACAGCTGTCATATCAGTATGCACTTTAAAAAAAGTATCAGAATTGGTGAATTTTTGTGTAGCCATTTTAATAATGAAGATGAAAAAAACCAATAGTTTCAGCATATTATGTTTTATTACTTCAAGAAAGGTAAGAACACAACGGAAACGCAAATTAGATTTGAGCACTGTGTGAAAAGCTGCTGTGACTGGGCGAACATGTCGAAAGTGGTTTGCGAAGTTTCATGCGCAGATTTCACAGGGGACAACGCTCCGCAGTCGGGGAGACCAGTTGAAATTGATAGCAATCAAACTGAGACAGTAGTTGAGAACAATCAACATTATACCACGTGGGAGATAGCCGACATACTCAAATACCCATATCAATAAAATTATTGGTGAAAATGAAATGTGTCTTTTATTTTATGGAAAAAAAACATGTGGATGTTTTGGCCAACCCAATGGGATTTCTTTCTATATTCTTCCAGATATGAGTCCTTTGTCAGATAGACATTTTATAAATATTTTTTCTCAGAAAGTGTCTTGCCTTTTTACTTTCTTAATGGTACCCTTTGATGAGCTGAAGTTTTTAATTTTTTAAAAAGATTTTATTTATTTATTTTTAGAGATAGGGGAAGGGAAATAGAAAGGGAGAGATACATCAGTGTGTGGTTGCTTTGCCTACGCCCCCTGCTGGGGACCTGGCCTGCAACCCAGGCATGTGCCCTGACCAGGAACGAAACTGGGACCCTTTGGTTCCCAGGCCAGCACTCAATCCACTGAGCCACACCAGCCAGGGCTAAAGTTTTAAAATTTTTAAGAAGTCTTATCTGAGATTAAGTTTTCCCTGTAGTTAATTTTTTTATTGCTTATTTTAATACAAACTAGTTAGAAATGTCTGCTTTTACTTCATCGGATCTGTGAAATGTCTCCCACTATTGTTATCAAAGGCTTAATGTATCAGAACCCCCTGTCTCCTACCCCAGACCCCAACACACAACTTTTGGAGTATCTACCTTTTTGCTGTATTCTGGGCTGATTTTTTTCTAGGCTTCATATATAGCTGTTACTCTAGATCTTTCCTTGCCAGTGTGGGGTCAAGGAAGGGACTTCAAGGGTCATCAATTCTATATTCCTGGGTTTTCAAACAGTACCCCGCTATCAGCGTTGTGCTTCGTGCGTTCGTTCTGGAGCATTGATGGAATCAGGCCCAGTTTCTCTCTCCTGCTGAATTGGTTCCATCCTTCTGTCCTCTTTCCTGCTAAAATACATTAAATTCTCTCATCCACTAATGACGCCTCTCCTGTTTTTATCCTTACATGTTTATACTTTTTAAAATTTCTTTACTGTCTTTTCACTTGGATTTTGGGAGTAGATAGAAATAAACACATGCAGTCAGTTTGTTTACCCAGCCTTTTTACTTAAACATTTCATCTCTCTGGGATTTACTTTTTGTCTATCTTCTTCTATTTCTGAAATCTCCTGGTATTTGTTTGATCTTAACCCTCCTTGACCTCTATGCAATATTTAACTCCATGGAGCACTTTAAACATTTTTTTAACATTTAAACTTTTTTTTAAACATGACTAGTGAATAGGGAAACCTTTGGTATGTTATAATACCAACCTCCTTAGGCATTAGTTTTTTTGCCTTTTGTTTTTATAAAGGAGTTAGTTAAACTGTAAATTTTAAGGATGTGTCTAGTTTGATATTCTTTGTGCCACTCAATCTGTCCCAAGTGATTATTGTATAATAGTCTTAGGTGTAATTTTTTCATGCCTTGTATCTTCCTAACTAGATTGTAGGTGCTTGAGAACAAGGACAAAATGTCTTCTCAATTGCACGTATTCACTGATAATGTATTGAATTGACTTTCTATGTTCTGGCTCATTTATGTCCCATTCTTGCAAACACATAGTCTTAAAGAATTTTTTCACATTATTCTTTTTTTAATTTTGTGAAATTATTTTAAGAGTTTCACTGTGTATCACTGTCATTTGCATTGTCATTTTGTAAAGGCAGTACACTAAATATAATTATCCTTATGGGTTCTGTACATGGTAGGAACGCCATCGATATTAGTTTGAACTGTGCTAAATTGTCATTTCTGTAAGTCATGTGGTTCCTCCCAAAATTGATTGTGTGATATGGCAAGAAAAACAGCAGAATCCCCTTACTTACACCCAATAATGTAACACTGTGGGTTTTAAATTTTATATTGCCTTGCTGATACCCGCATTTAGGTTTGTTCTCAAAGAGAAACATGTGGATGGTGTTTATGTTTGAATGTACTTATGTGTATGGGTGTGCGTATGTATGTAAAAAGAATGGAAGTATGAAGACCCTGCTGAGTCCAGGAGATTCTTTCCATGGGGCCCAGAGCCTTGCCAGTACAAGAGTAGTTTATATGACTTCGTTTACATTCAAGGACAGTCTCTGAGGCATATCCAGAGTTTCCCTTTTTAAGATCATGTCAAGACTTTCTTGCCTGCCTCTAAATTGTACAAGCTTCTCTTCCACTAAGAAAATTTTCTATGGCTGTGTTAGAAACTGCCAAAATTAAAAATAATACTTATAAGAATAGTCTTGGCAGAAGGTTTCCTTTAAATTTTTTAATACTCAAACACCTATATAGCCATTCATCCTTTTTTCTTCTAGCAATGACTACAATAGGGAGTCAGAACTGTAGGGACTGAGATTCTAACAGTAAAAGTTACTATTCTTTATAATGTTGCAGTGTGCATGTATGTGTGTGTGATTCCTAAGTCATACTTTAAAAGTCAGCCTATCTGTGGATCAATACAACTTTCTTAAAATGCCTGAAATACATGTGCCAATAATATGGCCCACTTTTATACCCACTTTGGGGTACAAAATTAGATTCCATTTATTTGAATATTCAATTAAGTGATTTTGACGTTTCATTCAGTATGTCACCAGAGACTGTTGCTCCTTCCTGGAGTGATCTGTTCAGAAAACCCATGGTGAGTGTCCCATCTCTAAAGGAGTCAATGGTTTTCACTGTGGCCATATGGAAATGAGTCCCAAAAGGTCCCAGTAGCATTCATATGTCACTCCTGTCCCTGGGTAAGCACTGTAGTGAACACTGAACACAGTGCCCTCGCTTATGGTTCTCATGGTTAAGGCAGAGGCAGGAAGCCTCTCTCTTTAGGGTTATTCTCAACTGTTGTCACTACATGTTGCAGCTGGAGCTCCAAGTGTCCGAGCTCTTTATTAATCATTTCCATACTTGCATTCATACACATAGCTTCCCCTGCCCCACAATTGCCTATGGTGCCAGGATCCTTAAATTAGGAAAGATTTCATCAAAGACTACACCTAGAATTATCCATTCCATTCCACTCCACTCCATTCCATTTTTAAGAAAATGCTCATGTGGGTATATTAAGTTGATTTCAACCTTGAAATTTGAAAACCACTACCCTAAAAGAATTCTGGCATCCTTTCCTATAAGTTGGCTTTCTTTTGCACCATTCAGTCCATCCAAGGATATGGGTATATGGATGTGGATGCGGATGTGTGTATGTGTGTGTGATTAAGTTTCAAATGAAAAATATTGTGAAGCACTTTGGAAGAGGATGAGTATGGAAAGGAAAGTGTGTTTAAAAAATGATATGTTCTGACTTTTTAAAGTTTTGAAATTTCTACTTTACTGTTAAACACAGTTTTTTACTTTTTTTGTCCATTTATACTAGGGGCCATCTGAGTAGAACTCCTGAGAAAATAAGTGGGCCTGTGGAATTCTCTGAAGGAGATAACAGATGTAAAGATTTCTTGTGTTGCAGATACAATTTTCCAGTCATTCTCAATAATAGCTAACATTTATATAATGAAAAGTTCTATAATCATAGAGTTCAAGGAAACTACCCATGAAAGACTATTTATTATAAGACTGTATACACAGCAATATGCAGAATTAAAGAGATAGTGCTTACGATGTCTTGAGAACACATCCATGGGCCAACTTTGACTGTAGAAATGCTGAAACTTCAATCTTACTGATTCAAACTCTAAATTTAAGTGTGGTATTTAAGTAGATGTATTTCCTGAATACATATGAGCAAATTTCTTAGCAATGATGTTGGGTAAGGCCATGGATGAGATCTTAGTTTTGAAATATTTGCTGTGCTATAGGCATATCAAATTTGATTATCCCAAAGCTACTTAGAACAGATGTTAAAAAATCAGAAAACCACCATTTTAGTCATTTCCATCTTATTCCCATATAGGTAGGTAGTTGAAAGTTTAGTTCAGAAGTGGGAAGACCCTTAAAGTGCTTATACTGATTTAACAAAATACACATGGATCCAAGTATAGATGCACTTTTGTTATGGTACCTAACACTTCTTGAATAAAGGATGCTAAATTTACATGCTCTAATAGTTATGTATTCTATTGTGAAGTCAGTCTGGTAGACTTCATTCATTTTGAGTCATTTATTAAGAAGGTAATGCATGAAAAGTACTTGCTAGATACTTGTAATAAGCAGAAAACAAAGATGTCCTGGCTTAACATGTAGACCAGCAAGAGCTGTTAGGGATACAAACCTTTGAACTTATTAATAGCTACATAGTTATTAGAGAAAATCATAATGAAAAGTTCTATGAGCAGAAAGAAAACAGTTTTTTTAAAAAATGTGACTAGGGAACTCACCTGGAGTGTCAAGATTGGACACACCTAACGGAAGAAGGTAGGTTTTAACCTGAGCTCCTAAAGATGAGTTACAGCTAACCAGGCAAGAAGAGTCAGGAATCATTTCATGTATCAGTCTCTTTGCTCTTATTCAAAATACATGAGAAAAATAAAAGCTACAGAATATAGAATAACGGTTAACATTGGCCTTATAAATGATCTCTTCTACCATTTGCATATTTAATGAGAGAAAGTGAATCCTGATTGGCAGGGTCCTTCCATAGTAGAATTCCCTCTACTGTGTGAACAGATTTTTACTCTCACATGTTGGAGGGTTCTTCTGGGGCAAAATTCCCCCTTGACACAGAAGCAGGACACTGGTTTAGAGCTTATTTGCCCTCTGAATTATCAGTCATACATGGATCCGTTTGCACAACAGCAGTAATCTCCAGCCCAGTCTGCATTCATGGATTTGTAGTCTCTTATATTAGACCATCAGAAAGTGAAAATAAAAATGAAAGCCCTTATAAAATTCTTAAATGTCACACATCTAGAAAGATTAGTTTGTCTGTAAAAGATTTGACTGTACTTGGATTCCTAACATTTATTGAAAGAGACAGAAAGAGAGAGAGAACACACAGACATGGTTAAGGCTGGCACTGACTTGACTTAATTATGTTGTGGCCATGGACTTGATTATTTTGCAGGCAGTAGTCTTGAATGTAGAAATAATCTATTTAAAGAGATTTGCAGTTTGGAAATAATCTTAAATTTGACAGAATCTTCTGTAGAAGACAGTCTTTTCTTCTACTTAGTAATAGTTGCTAACAGTTGAAAAACATAGATGGTCCTTAGAAGAATCTCCTATTTTGTGGTAGCACAGCACAGAACGATGTGGTACCTTTTCTGTACTCTATAATTCCTGAGTATTTGAGACATTTGTGCAAGAAATCCTGCCTCTTTAACCCATGTATATTTATAGCAAACTGTCAACTTCCTGCCTGCTCTCTAATTAGTGGGTTCTTCTCTGAGTCTCTAGGAAAATGATGTCCAGACTCTTTTTCCCACCTCTCTAGAAAATGCTTGTGAGTAGGGGCCCACTAACATTCTGAAACAATAGGTTGGACATGGGAGGGCTCTCCTGGGGACCTATATGGGCCCATACTTGCTCCTTTTAAGTGTAGAGAATGAACGTAGAAATCAGGTTACCTCCAGGACAATGTTTTCGCAAAGTGTAGTTAGGACTATTTGGGGAGGGGAGAATTAAAATGCAGATTCCTGGGCCTACTTACAAACTTACTATAATCTCTTAAGTAAGGACTTGGGGATATGTGTTTTTAATAAGCTCCACTGGTAATTCAAAAGCTTAATGAAGTTTGTAAAGCACACTGCTTTATAAAAGAGGGTTTTATTGAGATTTTGCAGTGGTTATGAGTTGTTAGGTCCACTTCAGGGTTAATAATATGAAGAGTAAGGCTTTCTACCCGCCAGTGACTATAAATTTATCTCCAGTGTAGTAAAGAGAAGAAGGTAAAAATCAGTGTCCTTATGGAATCCTTAAAAAAATGCCCCACCTTAAAATAATCTACTTAAATCTCAAATAAATCAGCCAATTTGGAGATGTTTCATCAAGGACCAAATGGCTTCTTTATTAGGAATATTTTATAGCATGGAAGGTTGCTGTGTAATCTAATTCTGTAAAAAATTATGATTTTAGAGTAATGCTGGTTAATACATCAATGACAAAGGTAGAAAGACCCACTTCAAAAAACTGCTTAATATTTTTTGTAGGTGACAGAAGGAGATGGTACGAATTTGGGAGATTTATTTATAATTACGTTTATTTCGTCTGTTTTATTATGGGGTTAATAGGAATGAGATTGCTGAATGTGACTAGTAGAGAAAGTGGTGAAAACTCAGAGGATGATTTCGGTCTACTGTGGAAGCCACCCAATTTTCTAGGAACTAGACCATTAGATTCTAAGTTTAATTTTTTAAAAGTATTTTGTTGAATATTTATATTCTTAACAAATATTGTTTTGTAGTTTTCTTATGATGTCTTTGTTTTAAAATAATTTTTAATTTTTCAATTATAATTGACATACAACATTATGTTAGTTTCAAGTGTACAACCCAGTGATTAGACATTTGTATAACTTACTATATGATCATCCTGAAAAATCTAATACCCATCTGTCACCACATATAGTTATTACAATATTATCGATATATTCCCTATGCTGTACTTTACATCCTCAAGACTATTGTAACTACCAATTTGTGCTTCTTAATCTCTTCACCTTCCCCCACCCCCTGACAAACCTTCATAATGTTCTCTGTTATCTATGAATCTGTTTGTTTGTTTATTGTGTTCTTTAGACTCCTCATAGAAGTGAAATCATATATTTGTCTCTCTGTCTGACTTATTTCTTTTTAAAAACTATCTTAATTTCTAAAAAAGATTTTATTTACTTAATTTTAGAGAGAGGGGAAAGGAGGGAGAAAGAGAGGGAGAAAAACATCAATGTGTGGTTGCCTCTCACGCACCCCCTACTGGGGACCTGGTCCACAACCCAGGCATGTGCCCCAACTGGGAATCAAACCTGTGACCCTTTGATTCACAGGCCTGTGCTCAGTCCACTGAGCTACACCAGCTGAGACTATCTGAGTTAATACACTCAGCACAACACCCTCTAGGTCCATCCATGTTGTTGCAGATGGCAAGATTTCATTCTTTTTTATGGTTGAGTCATATTTCATTGTTATGTGTACCCTTTCTCTCTACCCATTCATCTATTGCTGGACACTTAGGTTGCTGCCATATCTTGGCTATTGTAAGTAATGTTGTAGCGAACATATGGATGCATAGTCTTTTAGACTTTGTGGTTTTCGTTTCTTCAAATAAATACCCAGCAGTGGAATTGGCTAGGTCCTTTGTTGTCTCTTGGTACAGCCTTTGTTTTAAAGTCTATTTTGTCTGGTATAAGTATTGTTACCCTAGCTTTTGTTTTGTTTGGTTTTCATTTTCATGAAATTGCTTTTTCTATCCCTTTACTTTCAGTCTGTGTGGGTCATTTGAACTGAATCGAGTCTTGTGTAGATAGCATATATAAGTGTCATGTTATGTTATCCACTTAGCCACCATATGTCTTTTGATTAGAATATTCACTCTATTTGCATTTAAAGTATTTGCTGATAAATATGTACTTACTGCTAATAAATATGTACTTATTTGATAATGCATACTTTTAACCTTTTTTTCTTCTTCTTAAAGAAGACCCTTTAACATTTCTTGTAATACTAGTTTGATTGTGGACTCTTAGCTCTTTCTTGTCTGGAAAGTTCTTATCTATCCTTTGATTCTAAATGGTAGCCTTGCTGGGTAGAGCAGTTTTATTTGTATGTTCTTGCTTTTGAACATTTTGTGCTAATCCCTCTGGCTTGTCAAGTTTCTGTTGAGAAATTAGCTGATAGTCTCATGGGATCTCCCTTGTAGGTAACTAACTGCTTTTCTTTGAGCACTTTTAAGATTCTTTGTCTTTAACCTTTGGCATTTTAATTATGATATATCTTTGGTGTGAACCTCTTTGAGTTCATCTTGTTTGGGACTCTCTGTTCTTCTTGGAGTTGTGTGTTTACTTCCTTCACCCAGTTAGGAGAGTTTTCTGTCATTTTTTTTTCCAGATAGGTTTTCAATTTCTTGCTCTCCCTCTTCTCTTTATGGCACCCCCATGATGCAGGTGTTGGCATACTTGGTGTTGTCCCAGAAGCCTGATAAACTCTACTCATATTTTAGGAATTTTTGTTTTCTTTTTGCTGTTCTAATTGGGTGTTTTCTCTTACTTTATCTTCCAAATTGCTGATTTGATCATCTGTTTCATCTGATCTACTCTTGATTTCTTCTAGTGTATTCTTCATTTCTGACTAGCTCTTTTTTCTTTATCTCCACTTTTATGTTTTCTATCTTTTTGGTGAAGTTCTCACTGAGTTGATCTATTCTTCCTCTAAGTTCATTGAGCATTCTTTTTATTTTAAAATAATTAATTTATTTATTTTTCACATTTTTTAATTGTTGTTCAAGTACAGTTGTCTCCATTTTCCCTCCACCACTCCCCTTGAGCATTCTGATAACTGGTGTTTTGAACTCTACATCTGGTAGATTGCTTGTCTTCATTTTATTTAGTTCTTTTTCTGGAGTTTTGTTCTGTTCCTTCATTTGGGACATGTTTCTTTGTCTCCTTATTTTAGTAGTCTCCTGTGTTTCTTCCTAGGTATTATATAGAGCTGCTATGTCTCCCAGTCTTGGTAGAGTGGCTTTATATAGTGGGTATCCTGTGGGGCCTGGTCATTTGAGCAGGAAGCTCCATGTTCGCTGTCTTCTGTGCCCCTCATGTGGGCTGTGTGTACCCTTCTGTTGTAGCTGAGCCTTGATTGCTGCTGGCTCATCAGTGAGAGGGATGTACCCCCAGCCCACTGGGTGTGAGAGGAATCTGAGACCATAACAGAGGAGCTGCTGTACAGGTGTCCACACTATGAAGCAGGACTTGCTTCATCAGGACTCTGATGCCTGATGAGTCTGCTACTTGTGTACTGCTCAAGGAGGTGCTTCAGTGTGGTCTGAAGCTGGTCACTCTGTGCGCTGTCTCTTGGGTCTCCTGGGAGGTGCAGGCCAAGGTCAGCTGCTGCCTGTGCTCTGCCTGAGGCCACATGGCATGAGCTACAAAGTGATCTGCAGATGGTTACCACTAATGCTATGCTTGGATGTGCCCAGGAGAGGCTGAGCTTCGAACTGATGCCCTGTCACTGTTTCTAGGCTTAGCAGGAGATATGGGGCATGCTGAGGTTAGATGCTGTTTGTTTAGGGTTTGTGGATCTTTGAAAGATTTTTAGGAAAGTTTGCAGCAATAGTGAGCCAAGATAGGCCATCTGTATGGAAATGCCACTGGAAGAGCTTGGGTGGGCCTGTAAGCTGGGTGGAGCCAGGTCTCTGGGAATCACCAGAGTATGGTGAATAGTGTTTGCCAGGTTGATGGAGACTCAAATATGGTGCCTATTTGGGCCTGGAGGGGGATGGCTTAACAAAGGAACAATGGCCTCTGCTTGCACTTCCTCTGGGAGAAAGCCGCACCTCTAGCCCTTGCCCTAAAGTCATACAGTTCAGTTCTTCCTGTCTGTCTCTGGTGTGTTTTGAGCTGAAGCCCCAGGGCTGGAGCTCAGAGCTAGTGTGTCTGAGTGAGTCTGTGTGGGGGCGCTTTAAGAGGACTACCTGAAACCCTAGCAGCCACAATTTCTGCTGGTTTGCACGGGCAGAAGTTATGGGGACTTCTCTTCATGGCACTGGAACCCTGGGTTGGGATGCCTGACTTCTCAGGGGGGACCTCGGCAACTGGGATGTCCCTCCCAATTCTTAACCACCTCACATGGGTGTGAGATATAGCTATTCCATGTCTCTGCCTTTTCTACCAGTCTTTATGTGGCTTCTTTTTTATATTCTTAGTTATAGCACTTTTGTTCAGTTGGTTTTCAGGTGGTTCTGAATGATGGTTGTCGTTTAGTTTAGTTGTGATTTTGATGTGGTTGAGGGAGGATGCAAATGTCACGTTCATCCCTTCCACCTTCCTGATCAGAAATTTGTCTCTTTTTGTATCTCAGAAATAATGACCTCAAAGAATGAATTGGGAATTTTCCCTTCTCTTGTTTTTTGAAAGAGTTTGTGAAAGTTTGATGTTAATTTGTTTATTCTATTGGTAGAATTCACTAGTGATGTAATCTAGGCTTGGGTTTTTATTTGTAGGAAGTTGTTTGTTTGTTAATATCTATTTACTTCTTTTAGACCTATGCAGATATTCTATTTCTTTTTCGGTCAGTTTTGGTAGTTTGTGTCTTTCTAGGAATTTTTCATTTTATTTACTTTGTTTATCTAATTTGCTGGCACACAATTATCTATAGTATTCCTTTATATATATTCCCTTGTATTTCTGTAAGGTTGGTTGTAATGTCACTTGTTTCATTCCAATTTTAGAAATTTCAGTTTTCTCTATTTGTTACTCTAGCTAAAAGCTTGTCAATTTTGATAATCTCTTGATGGAACCAACTTTCTGTTTCATTAATTTTTTTCTATTGTTTTTCTATTCTCTAGTCCATTGATTTCCACTATAATCTCTATTTTGTTCCTTCTGTTTTCTTTGGGTTTGTTAGTATTTATTGTTACATGGGAGGTTAGATTATCGATTTGACAACTCCTTCTTAAAAATAGGTGCTAACAGCTTCAAATTTCTCATTGAGCTTGACTTTAGCTGCATCCCATGAGTGTTGGTATTTTGTGTTTTCATTTATCTTAAAGTATATTCTAGTTTTCCTTACGATTTATTTTTTGATCCATTGGTTACTTAGGAATGTGTTGTTTTATTTTGACATATTGTTAATTTCCCCATTTTTTGTTAGTGATTTCTAATTTAATTCAGTCATAGTTGGATAACATGTGCTTTGAACCTTTTTACTTTACTGAGATTTTGTAGTCTAACATGATTTATCATGAAGAAAGTTCCATGTACACTTGAGAAGAACTGTATTTTGCTGTTGTTGAGTGGAGTGTTCTATAGATATGTGTTAGGACTACTGGTTTATAGTGCTGTTCAAGCTGATCTTCTGTCTAGTTCTATTATCGAAAGTAATGTATTAGTGGGTTCAATTGTTGTTGAATTCTGTGTTCTCTTCAGTTCTGTCAGTTTCGCTTCATGTATTTTGGTATACATTTATTAGGTGTATAAATGTTTCTATTTGTTATATCCTCATTTTGAATTGACATTTTGTTATTTAAGATGTTCCTTATGTCTAATAACAATTTTTGTATTGAAGTTTTATATACTCTAGCTCACTTTTGCTTACTGTTTGCATGGTATGTTTTTTTATTCTACTTGTGTCTTTGAATCTAAATTGTGTCTTGTAGACAGTATAAAGTTTGATCTTTTAAAACTTTATTCTGTCGATCACTGTCTTTTAATTGGGTGTTCAATCTATTTAAATGTAACATAGTTACTGATAATGTATGATTTATACCTACCAGTTTTGTTCCTCTATTCTTAATTAATGTCCTTTTTTTGTATTAGATATTTTATAGTATCCCATTATAATTCTCTTGGTATTTCTTTTACTGTATTTTAAATTATTTTCTTAGTGGTTTCCCTGGGATTATAATTAACATCTTGACTTGCAACAATCTAGTTCAGATTACTGATAATTTTAATTGAACAGTAAACAAAACTTTGTTCCTACTGTGTATGAGCAGAATGGGATTCAGCTGCCCACCGTTGAACACAGGCATAAAATAAAGATTGGTGGGGAAGAAAAACGGTTTTTATTAAAATGTTGTCTAATTTGGGGTAGTGTGGTACCCCCTGCCTCTGGGCTCCTCTCTTCCTCAAAACGTAGACATTCCCTTATTCCCCAAAAGACTAAAATTCAAATCCATGCCCAGAGATCTCCCCACCGCCCCCATTCTTATCTGCCGTTTTGGAGCACAAGGCTGCTAAGCAGACTGCTCTCAGGCTTCACCTTCCCTTCCGGGGGTACGTGCTGGGTTGGCTACCATAGCCATTGCCTTGCCGAAGCTTCCCATGTCATGGCCCAGGGCCGCTGCTGACCACTGCAGCCAATTGTACAGGAGCTCTGTCCGTGGATTGGTGCCAGAGCTGCTTGCTCCTCTGGGGCCCGCGAGCATTCTGACCCACGTGTCCATGTGCTGATCTCAGAGGAAGCGAAAGGCACAGTCCATCTGTACGGCATGGAGCTGCTGCGTCCTGCAGGCTGCCAGGGCACGTGTCTCCAGGGCGCCGCCCAGTGCTCTGGACTTGGCTGTGGTTTGAGCTGACCACTGATCTGGTGAGTGAGGGAAACTAGAAGGAATGAGACTCTGTGTGTTCTGCTTAAATCTCGGACCCCCAAATTCCATATGCTCTGGAAGCGTCCTGCTTTCCAGCCATTCCCGTGGGCTAGACTGTCAGGTCAGCATCTCCCTTGCGACCGTGTTAACCTCCATTGTACACGTGTCGCTGTGACCTCTCCAGCGTAAACTTTGTGCAAGCTTCTGCCGCTTCATGCTGTGCCAACTCTATTGCTGGGGCAGTGTGACCCTGGCACACTGTTTGTTTACCCTTTGCCTGGGAAGCACATCCTCTCCTGGGCTGCTTTGAGAGGTGGAAAAGTTGTCACACTGCGCTGCAGCTTTAGTCCCGCTGCCTCTGGCATTTCCTGACTCCTTCCTTCTCCAGTACCTGGGCTCTCCCTTGCCATCTTGTGGTCCCCTCCCCTATCTCTAGCGATCTCGCGAAATCCCCCATATTACTACATAGTTCCATATTCTCTCCCTTCTTTGTGCTGTGATTGTCACGCAAATTGCATTTTATATATTTTATGTCTATATCTACCAGCAATATTTATAATTGCTTTATACACTTGTCTTTCAAATCAGATAAAATTAAAAATGAATTTTAACAAGAATGTATTTATATTGCATTTTACATTTACCTGTGTAGTTATTGCATGTTTCAAAATGTATTTTTATTAAAATTGACTCTTTATTAAGTAATAAATAGTTCATCCCCTCATTTTCAGTACTACAGCAAGGTCATACCGGGAGAGATCTAGTGTTAGCATATTTACTACATATAATTACAGCTAAAAACACAGTGATGTAAGTTAGTATATAAACTGAATTAATCTTTAACTTTAATATAAATATACACCAGCATTTTGTTAGAATGAATTACTGAGAAAAGGTTTCAGACTCCTTGTAATAGTTGCATAGCTCTGTGGTTAAGAGGTATTAAATATTACTTAAGACCACTCAAAATACAAGGTCCAGCACAAATAATGCTCCTTTTTATTACAAAGTCATAAGTGAGTCATTCTGTAACATAACAATGTCTCACTCAAGCACACCATATGCCATTTTAGGTGAAATGTTCAAATTAAAACTATGAGTTATTCCACCCGTACCAGTACCAACTCACCACACTCAAGCAGGCCTTCCTTCTGCTGACCTTGTGTGTGTGACATTTTATGTTTTTATTGTCCTGGGTCTCCATAGCTTTTATCACGTTCTCAAAAAGATCTGTGACCTTAAAAAGCTTAAACACTAATTCTGAAATATTAAGGGACTCTTTTGGCTCAAACATTTACACAAAAATTATTGAAGAGCAGGAAGGAGAATGGAGTCATCGGTGAAGACGGGAGCTACTGGTACCCAGTATCCCTTGTTTTCATTTTGGTCTCGGTCCTTGATCCTTGAAAATTCAGATTACCTGAGTCCCTTGGGATTTAGTGCAATTATTGTGATTGTTTCAACATGACTGTCTGGCACATGCTTCGCATGACTCCAAGTTCCTCGTCTCATACTTTTATTTTTTTAATTTTTATTTTTTATTAATGTTCGAATGCAGTTGTCCCCATTTTCCCACCTCCACTTTCCCCCGCCATACACACCCCTACCTCCCACCCTCAATCCTAAACCCCTTTGGCTTTGTCCATGGATCCTTTATACATGTTTATTTATGACCCTTTCCCTTCTTTCCCACGTTATTTCCCTCACCCCTCCCTTCTGCTTACTGTTAGTTTGTTCTTAATTTCAATGTCTCTGGTTATATTTTGCTTGCTTGTTTGTTTTGTTAATTAGGTTCCAGTTACAGGTGAGTTCATGTGGTATTTGTCTTTCACTGCCTGGCTTACTTCATTTAGCATAATGCTCTCCAGTTAATCTCACACTTTTAAAAGAATTACTTTGATCTTTTATTTAAAGGATAATAACATTTTTAAATTTATTTAGTCTTTAGTCAGAGTAGCCTACCTTTTCCCAGTTGCCCATCCTATGGCGGCTAGCGATATGGATGTAGAGGTGGCCCAGGTAAATAACAAGGGCACCTCTATCAGAGGTGCCCAGGTCTGCATTTATCTCCAGAGCGCATTAGATAAGAGTCTTTTGGGTATACAGCATCCTTTTTGGGGTAACATAGTAGTAATACCAATGACCCTCCTGTAACCACTAAAGACCCTGCTTCCTCAAATTTAGATAGAAGGACTGTCAGCACATGTTTGTGTGCCTGTGTGTGACTGCCACTGAGATGGAGTCACAGAGCGTTTCCATAACCTGGTGGGCTCCCTCGTGCCTCTTTCTAGTGAGTACTTCCTCTCCTCTGCTCACTTTCTCCTCCTAGGTAGTCACTGCTCTACTCTTATACCCATAGGTTAGTTTTATCAGTTTTTTAACTTTGTACGGTATGTATTCTTTCAACTCTTCTTTCACTCATCATAATGTAGATGAGATTTATGTATATTACCAAGTGTAGTACTTCATTTTTTAATTCATAAATAGTGTTACACTGAATAATTTCCCATAACTATTTATCCATTTTCAATTGATAAGCATTTGGTTTGTTTCTAGTATTTGGGTATTATCGATAAAGTTGCTGTAAACTTTCTTTCTCATGTCTTTTGGTGGACAAAGACATTACTTTCTCTTGGGTTAATACCTAGGAGTGGAATTACTGATTCATTGGGGTAGGCATTATTTAGCTTTAGGAGATAGTGCCAAATAGTTTTCTGAAGCATTGTACCAAATTCAGACTCATCAACAACTATGAGAGTTTAGAAGGGCTGTATCTTCAAATGATAAGTTTGATGTTGAAAACTAAGTTGTATTTGTTCACTTTTATATTCCCATAGGACTCATATTGTTTGATGAATGAATGATTTTATCTTCATGCTTTTTACATATAATCATAGGAACATTCCTCTCTCAGGATCCTGTCAACATATTGTGTTTAAATTATGTGGTAAGGGAATGGTCACCATTTTTAACTCACATGTGCAGAGGAAGTATACAGATGCTGTCTGTCTATACGGGTGTGGGGGAGGATGACTGTGGTGAAATAGTTTCTTGGTGGGAGGATGACTGTGGTGAAATAGTTTCTTGGTGGCAAGTATACTTTGGTGTTCTATATGCTGCTTCCTTTCTTCTGGGAGCAGTGTCGCTGGCCCACATGAGTAGCTTTTCCTGCAGGCAGATGTGGTTCAGTGACTGATGTTCTGAATCTCTGAGCTCAAGCATGCTCCAACTAACTGGGTCAGGTTCATCTTGGATCTTCCTGAACTGCACAATCCTCTGCCAACTAGCTGAACTGTATTCGACTGTGACCCCCAATCCTTGCTACAGAGTCACACAGCCACTGCCACGGCAACCGCCCCTACTTTAACCTGGCAGTTTTCCAGTCAGACTCTGAAGTAACTGTGTCTTCAGCACATGGGTACCATGGTCAGCTTGAGGAATCTCAATTTAAATGTCTCCTTCACCTGGCTGCATCATGCAGCCACGGCAATGTCGTTGCGCCCTCCATTGGTGAGTAGGACAATCTGAGATGTGACTTTTCCAGAATGCTCTGGGGTGTCAGGGCTGAAGTTCTCCTTTCCCTTTGACATGATCTCCTCCAAAGGGAGGAGAGGGAAAGATTGGGACACATTTCTCTTCTACCTCTTTTTCTTTTCCTCATGGAGAATAAGGCTTTTCCTTTTCTTTCTGTTGTATCTTCCTGCCACAGAGCTTTCCGGTCTTTCATGGATGAAGGAGTCATCTTTATCCCACTAGGGAAGCCGGACTGTATGAGCTGGGCTTTCACACTTATTTACCTGTTCAGCATTTGATATACTAAAGAGAGAAATGAAGGGTTATGGTAAATTTGCACTAGAGGCATCTTTGTGCTGAGCCTAGTTTGCATTTAGTATTGTATGCTTACTATCTGTTAGGCATTGTTATGAGCATGTAACCCTCACAGTAAACCAATGAAGTACATGTTCTCATTATTCTTAGTTTATAGCTGAGGATATTGCAGTTCAGAAAGGAAAACATTAGGCACATTGCTTGAGATTACTTAGCCAGCTAAGTACAGAATTGGGATTCGATGTTGGAAGTCTGGTTGTGGAGAGCCCACATTTCCTGAAAACTTTGTAGTGCACTGTTCTTTTCATCAGTTCAGCTAATGTTCTTCTGAAGTGTTGAGTTGAGAAAATATCAGGTCTCATGTAGTGGTTGAGGGTGGAGGAAATATCCATGTGGTTTGGTATCTGAAAATGTGTCATCATATTTATATCCCTGGGACCCCTCTTCTAAACTTCTGGAGACTATTTTTTACATACGTTTTTTTCTTAAAGTAGGGCAAACCAGTGTGACAATCACCTGTTTTGGGTTACATGGTAGTTTAATCCCAGGAACTCAAACTGCTTTAATAAACTTAATTAAAGTCTTGTGGGATCTGGACAGGAGGCACTGGTAAATTGGGGTCTTAGTGCCTGAAAATGGTTTTGGAAAAACATAAAGAATTCTTGAGTACATGATTTATTTCATTTCTTACAACATGAACATCCTATAAGCTCCTTACAGGTCTCCCTAAGGTGAGTACCAGGAGAAGTAAGACAAAGCTGTGCTGCTAAACGTGGTCTCACAAATCGGAGAAGATAGAGCAGAGAGTGAATGTGCAGGGTCTGTCAGATTGACAAAGGGCAGCTTTCTCCAAAGGGTGGAGTTTTCCTAAGCCATCAATGAACTTGTGCATGTTCTATATCTGCTTCTTAGAAACTTAACATGTGCTAAGAATGCTGACTTCCTCTTCATTTAACCGTGCTTGAATAACTCAATTTTTATCTTTTCAAATGCTTTTCCAGAGCCTTTTTCAATTTAGTAAGTTTTATGTGATCCATCATAAGAACTATAGCATCTTATGACAGTTCCTATTCTTTCTCTTGATGTGTGACAGAGATTGCAGGTTCCCTTTTCATTTGGTAATAAAACCCTAATGTTTGCTGGGCATATGCTTAACTACCTAAAGATAGCATTTCCCAACCTTACTCGCAGCTAGATGTGGCCATGTTAGGAAGTTCTGACCAGGGAGTTGAGCAGAATGTGCATAGGTTGAACTTCCTGGTCTTGATTTTAAAGTTAAGGGTTTGTGTTCCACTGTCCCCTCTTCGTCCCCTGTGTCTGGATTGTAGATGCAACGCTGGGAAGTGGAGCTGAGACCTTGGACTATGTGATGGACATATGCCATCTCATGTGGCAGGAAAATGAGATGGGAGAAGCCTACATCCCTCACACTATGGAACTGCCATAACATCCTGGGCTACTTACATTAGAACAGTTGCATGACAGGAACATAGAATTCTATCTCTACCAAAGTTTTTGTGGGTTTTTTTTTTTTGGCTTTTATTTCTGTAGCTAAACTTATGTGCTAAGGTTTAGTTTGAACCATTTGAAAGTGCCATTTTTCTTGTGAATCAAAGTCGTCAAATATCATCAACTTCATACAGTTCAACTTAAAAACACACATTCATTTAATCATTATTTTTCATTGAGTTTTGCACCTACTGTCTGAGAATGCATACTGTGAAAGTAGAGAGTGTTTTATGGAAGGTGCAAAGATGACTCAGACACAGTGGAAAAATACTCTCAGTATGAACACAGGATAATGAGCAGGTGCTTGATGACTTAGAATTATCCAGATTTTCTGTTGAAAAGCTTGATCTCTTTAGTTAAGACCTCCTGGGTTAGCATGCACAATAAGATATTTGTATTCTAATTAGTTGGAAGGCAGCCAGGCAGCTACCTCAGAGGCCAAGTGTATCAATGGATGGCTCTGAGGTTTGACCTATGGGTGGTGTTGTCGCTTGAACTGCGATGTGGATGGCTCTTGTATTGTGTAATATGCCAGTGGTAGGCTCTGATGGTGTTGCCAGGGGACAGTTTGGAACTGGCCATGGTACTTTAGGAAGGGCTACTTTTTTTCGTGTATTTTTCAAGGTGGCAAATTAGCACTATATTTGTATGTTTTAATCTTCCTTTAGAATAGATAGCAGAAAGAGGATCTAAGTATATACTCCATTCATCTATTTAAGCCACATGGGAAAGTGCCTCGTTTAAACTGAGAAAACCTGGTACATAACACGTATTTCCTTTGGTTGTATGCAAGTGTGCTAAAGAGGTGCTCCAGGTCACAGGGTGGGGGACAGACCATTTGACACCATCAGCCTACCTGCAGGTATAGTACCTCACTGACAAAGTGTATGGCCCTTATCCTCAGCCATGTGGAAGTGAATCCATGGATTCTTTTGAAAACCCTGGTTTCTGTTCATGCAGAGAGCCAACTTTAAATATAATCAGAATAGAAAGACACTCTTTTCTCAAAGCTCTCTGCATATCAGTGCTTTCTGAGGCCCTTTGAGAAGGCTGTGCAGGTCACAGTGAAGAACTGTCCTGTCAGTAAAGTAAGATTTGAAAGAAATCAGCCTTGTCTTTTATTCAAACCCCCTTCGAAACTCTAGTGACATTTTCACAATGACAGTGGTAAAAAACAAAAACAGTATTATTGGTGTCTAATTTGAACTTAGATTCAGAATTTTACATCTAGAAGAGAAGTGAGAAATCAGAGGTGTATATGGGCCCTGTTTGGGATGTATTACATTTACAGTACCTAGGCTCATCTTTTTCTGTGATTTGAGTATCTCATGAGTATGATCAAGGTTTTAATAATCCCTATTGCTAACATTTATGAAATAAGGAATTAATTAAACTCTCTGTTCCAGTCCAGTGCATAGGAAATATATTTGAGACACCTATAGGCAAGATGAGCTCATCTAGGTGAGACGATCTGTGGCCGGTGTGTAGAATTCAGCTGCTGGTTTCATTTCTTCTGAGATGCTGCAACTCCTTTGTAGGTAATTGTCTTCTTTTCTCTTGCTGCTTTTAAGATTCCCTCCTTGTCTTTAATCTTGGCTAAGGTAATTATGAAGTGCCTTAGTGTATGCAACTTGTCTGGGACTCTCTAAGCTTCCTGGACTTCCTGGAAGTCTATTTCCTTTGCCAGATTAGGGAAGTTCTTCTTCATTATGTTTTCAAATAAGTGTTCAATTTCTTGCTCTTCCTCTTCTTCTGGCACCATTATAATTCAGATGTTGGAATGTTTAAAGCTGTCCTGGAGGTTCCTAAGCCTCTCCTCATTCCTTTGAATTCTTGTTTCTTCATTCTGTTCTGGTTGAATGTTTATTTTTTCCTTCTGCTCCAAACCATTGATTTGAGTCCCGGTTTCCTTCCCTTCACTGTTGGTTCCCTTAATTTCACTTTTCATATCTTTCACTTTTTCTTCTATTTTGCGACCATACTCAACCATTTCTGTGAGCATCCTGATTACCAGTGTTTTGAACTGTGCATCTGATAGATTGGCTATCTCTTCCTCACTTAGTTGTATTTTTTCTGGATCTTTGATCTGTTCTTTCATTTGGGCCATATTTTTTTGTCTCAGCACACCTGTTGCATAGTAAGGGGTAGAGCCTGAGGTATTCGCCAGGGTGGGGCAACCCAGGTTGTTGTGTTGTGGTGCTGTATGTGGGGGAGGGGTCCAAGAAAGAACAATGCCGCTTGCTTAGCTCTACGGTGGCTTTCAGTCACTTCCTCCACTACCCAGAAGCAAACTGGGCCCTTCTGGTGCTGATTCCTAGGTGAGTGGTTTTGTATACATTCTAGGACCCTGTGGGTCTCTCCAAAAAAACTCTCATGTGAGGCTGGGAGTTTCTCCCACCTCCTCAACCCCCACAGGTATTTTCAATCAGAGGTTTTGGGGCTTTATTTCCCCATGCTGGAACTCTGGGTTGCACAGTCTGTCTTGCTACCCAGTTGTGCCTCCTGGTTTATCTATACACAAATGTAGGATCGCATACTCCACCAGCTGCAGCCTTGCCTGGTCCTCCAGCCCCCACCTTGTCACAGGTCCTCTCCACCCTGCCTGCCCATTTCCCCCGCTCCTACCAGTCTGGATGAATGTTTCTTCTTTAACTCCTTGGTTGTCAGAATCCATACAGTTAGATTTTCTAGCAGGTCTGGTTATTTTTTGTTTTTAAATTTGTTGTTGTCCTTCTTTTGGTTGTGCTAGGAGGCAAAGTGTATTTATCCATGCTTCCATCTTGGCTGGAAGTTCAAAAGAGAAAATTTATAATTTAATTTTCAGAAAAAATTATAATTTAATTTCCACAACAATATTGGGAGCTAGAGAGCTTTACCCTTATTTTTACATATGCTAATATCAAGGTGCAGAGAGATAAGTGGAGGATATCAGAGCAGTTGGCATGACCTTCAGGTAGCATCTGGGAAGGCTGGCCTGTGGATTCATGCTTGGACACCCACAGTCCTGCACACCATCGCAGCTCATGTTTTATTCAAGCAAATACCCACAGAAGTACTAACCACAGGGACTTTATGAGTAGCAACAAAAATTGCTGATTTGTATCAGTCTTTTCATCTAAGGGGAAAATAAAAGAAAGTTCCATCATTTAAGTAATTTTCATAATGAGTTATAAATGGAGTTTTTAATAGATTTAATGTTTGTAACACGAATTAGTCCCACAAAAGCCTAGATATTGGAAGTCTTAGATCTTATTTTCAGTATCTTTAGAGGTATATGCAATGAAAATAAACTCTACTAACAGGAAAATGATACAAGTATCTCCTTGTAGCATCTAGACCCCCTGAACTTTCATTTTATCATGCAGTCATGGAAATAGATGACTTAGCAGACAGACATTAGTCCATTCTCCAAAGACAGAAATAAAACATCTTGGCTTCTCTTTGTCACTTCTTTTCCTCCAACTAGCTGTAGTTCTTGCTTCACTTGGGAGCCCTAATGTCTTCTGGAAGGGCCTTCACACACTTCTGCTTTTGACCACGATAGTCTCTTTCATGTTAGCTTGAAACATGGCATAAAACTAGCACTTTAAAAGATTGGACATGAACCATTAATATATAACCCAAGGTACATGTAATTATTTTAGCATTATGGGTGTTCTGCTTTGGAAATTTCGTTACAGTGGAGTTTAAAATTAAGAAAAAAAGTCACAACTGTCAGAATGGCTATGATAAATAAGTCGCCAAACAACAGGTGCTGGCAAGGACGTGGAGAAAAGGGAACCGTAGTGCACTGTTGGTGGGAGTGCAGACTGGTGCAGCCACTGTGAAAAACAGTATGGAGGTTCCTCAGAAAACTAAAATTGGAATGGCCTTATGACCCAGTGATTCTACTTTTGGGTATATATCGGTAGACATCCAAAACACTAATTCAAAAGAATAACAGCATTATTTACAATAACCAAGATATAGAAGCAACCCAAGTGCCCATCAGTAAATGAGTGGATAAAAAAGTGATGGTACGTATGTAGAATGGCATGAATATTACTCGGCCACAAAAAAGAATGAAATCTTATCATTTGTTACAAATTGGATACACCTAAAGTGTATTATGCTAAGTGAAGTAAGTCAGGCAGAGAAAGACAAATACCATATTATTTCACGTGTGGAATCTAAAGAACAAAATAAATGAACAAACAAAATAGAAACAGACTCATGGATGCAGAGAACAGACTGCTGACTGCCAGACGGTAGGGGCGTTGGGGAGTGGGATGAAAAAGGTGAAGGGGTTGAGAACTACAAGTTGGTAGCTACAAGATAATCACAGAGATGTAAAAGTACAGCATAGGGAATGTAGTCAGAAACTATGTATGGTGTCAGGTAGGTACAAGGAATATTGGGGGATACTTTGTAAAGGGCATGATTATCTAATCACTATGCTGTACATGTGAAACTAATACAGAATAGTATTGAATGTAAACTAATTGAAAATAAAATTTAAGTCAATATCTTTTAAAAAAGGAAATGAAATAAGTTTAAGTGCTAGCTAGATTTTTTGGTATTGGTGAAGATTCTGTAATTTTGGGGAACTTCAGAAATTAGTAGTGAAATTGAGAATGTTTTAGTTAGTAGAATTCATGACATTCTTTTGAATATGTCATTTTTAAGTCATTGTTTCATCAACAAATACTTTCTGAGTCTCTTTGGACACCTCTCCACAGAGTGGTTGCCATGGGAATCAGTGCCATTTCGCAGAGAGTCAGGGCAGTGCAGTGATTAAAAGTATGGATTTCCCCAAAGGAATTGAAAACAGGTGTTTGAATAATAAATTATATAGGACTATTCATAACAGTATTATTCATAATAACCAAAGGTGAAAAACAACTCAAATTACCATCCAATGAGGAATAAACAAAAGTCATATATCCTTACAAAGAAACACTACTCATCTTAAAAAGGAGTGCTGTTCTGAGACTTGCAACGGTGTGAATGAATCTAGAAAAGATTATGCTAAGTGAAGGAAGCCAGATACAAAAGGTTACTTATTGGATGATTCTGTATATATAAAATATCCAGGATAGGCAAATCCATACAGACAGAAAATAAATTAGTGGTTACCAAGGACTGGGGAAGGAATGAATGGGTTCTTATTGCTTAATGGGTATAACATTTTCTTTTGGGGTGTTGAAAAGTTCTGGAACTAGATAGTAGAGATGTTTGTCCTCAGTATGAATGTATTTAATGTAACCAAACTGTCCATTTCAAAATGATTAAAATGGTGAATTTCATGTTCTGTGAATTTTACCACTATTTAAAAAAAAGCAACAAAACAAAAACCAGAAGCATAGGGGTTGGAGTTGGACTGACCTGGATTTGGGTGTTGGCTCTACCATTTACCTGCTGTGTTGCTCTGTGAGCTTGCACATATTAGGTAATCTCTCTGAATTTCTGTTTTTTCACCTCTTCCCTGATAGACTGCATTTTCTATACTACCCAGATGTGAGGATTACATGAGACTGTACGTATAAGAGAGAGTGATAAGCCCATGGTGATGAGGCTTTTTTTCAAGTGAGTTTAGGCTACACATACTCAAAATAGCAATGTAAGTCCTCAAAGAATATTGAGTCAAAATTCTAAAATAAAAAAAATATTAAATACATCCATCCTTTAATTTTTCATGGAGAACTAAGTGTGACCTCCAAAAACTCTGAGAAAGTACTAGAAGTCTTTGCTAAAGTCTCTCAGAAAAGTGCCAAAGGGTTGGGGGCTGGGATTGAATAATATACAGCAGAATGTTCTGGAGGTGCTTTTTACTTCATCTATTTTTTTCTACCATCCCATTTACCATGGTGGTGTGGCCCCCTAAAATCTCTATTGTCTTCCTCTTGCCATGTAGCTCCACTCCCAAACTTTAGTCCATGCTCCTCTCTTGTCTCCTCGCCTTTCCTCTCTTGCTTCCCTCTCTCACCCCTTCTTCACGGCTTAGCTTTTGTACTGTGTACCAGTCTGACCTCTGTCTAGGCCTTTTCAATCTATAGCAATACCTATATACTGACCAACAGTCCCAAAGCCCTCAGACTTCAAAGAAGAGACGTGATCATTTTATCCTTGTCACAAGAAATTTCTATCTATGTGGCAAATGTCCTTTGTTAATTTCCACTAGTCCTAAAATGAATCCTCTGTGGATCTTTTGTCATTTTTATGAAGGATGGAGAAGTATTACTAAATAAAAATGATAATATAATTTTACTAATCACCTTGTACCTTCAAACAGAGAAAATCATTAGATAAAATTGAACGAAAATGCTATTCTTACAGACAGAGTGAGAAGAAGAGAGAAAGGAGGAAAGCTTTGAGTGTCTCTCATTTGCTTTACATGACAAAGTCAGTCTTCCTGAGGCTGATGGAAGGGAGAAGGGTGAATGTAGTTCATGTGAGATGGACATTTTACTGTAGAGTTCCTGGTAGTAATAAGAGCTAGGCCTTTGGATGATGATCACAGGAACCGCTAGGGGCAGCTAATGAGGAAACTGAGGCTCTGGGAGGTGGAGTGACCTTCTCAACTCATGAACAAAATATGGCAGAGGCAGGATTCCAAACCAGGCCACAGTACTTAAATCCCATGCCATATCCTGCTGTGTGCAGCCCTCAGGCAAAGTGTGCTCATCCTTATTCCTTTGGTCTACTTCCTTTCTCCACCCCACACCCTGAGTGCTTCCCAGCACACAGACACCGTGGACATGCAGGAGCAGAGGCTTTGGGTCTGGAGGTCTTGGAGGATTCATTACCCCATTCTCCCATCTAGGAAGAGAGTTTAGTAGATGGAATATTTGCTACAGAGCACCTGGGAGGGTGCCTAGTAGTAATCTTAGGACCCCATTTCTCAAGGACTTCTTGTGGTATATACACCCTTGTGCTTCTGTGTGTGGTCTTTTGCTTTTCCCCCACCCTGGTCTCTCAGGCCTTGGTATTTAAAATTCAGCTGCCTACTTGGTGTGTCATTATTCTTAGTTTTCTAGATCTGTTTACTATAGATATTTTTCTGTGTGCTCTTTTGGGGACAGTTTAAATATCCCCTTTTTTATTTAGAAAGATTTTAGTGCACAAGTGAATGAGGACCAACACTTGAAGGCTCATCTACCAGCTGTGGTCTTCATAAGTGACCAAATCAGCCCACTCCTGACAGCTGCAATTGCACTTATTTGCCTAGTTTTGAAGCTTTTTGGAAATTCACTTAACATTTTAATCAGCTCAGAGTATAATTCTCATGCTTAGCTAATTCTTTCTGCCATATAACCTAAGTCCTTTATGCCCTGCCCTTTGTCCACTACAAAGACATTGCCTGTCTCATGTTGCACATTTACATACTCTGTGAGATTTGTCAAAGCCTGTGTTTCTTTTCTTATTTTTCTTTCCAGGATGACAGCAGGGTCTTAATACGACTGAGCTGGGTTTGGTAGCACCCTTTGCTCCAGGACCTATTAATAGTCTTGGGCCTCAGGGTGGTATCGTACAAATGACCAAGCTGTATGTACAAGCAGGGTCAGCTGGAGCTGTATGAGGCTCATTACTGGCAGTGAGCTGTCACACTGGGTTTGATGAGCCTCTTGGCATGTTGGGTCTCAGAGCCTGTGTTTTGGATACATATGGAGGCCTGCTTTAATTACTCTATGGTAATTAGGAGCTTTAGAAACCAACCACCGTACCTATTTTAGGCCACCATGGAAGTGTGTACACTCATAGCTGTAATTTATGCCTAGCTTATCACCAAAATTGGTTTAGGCACTAGAAAGAATCTGGCTCCCATGGAATCCAAACAAAGATGAGAGAAGAGAAAATAATTTCAAAGTAGTTCAAGTAGCTGTCTCTTTTGCTTTGGAATTCTGAGACATGAGAATTATGTTTTTTAATGTGATATTTTATGTGATATTTTCTGCCTTATTTTAACTTTTTATCTTGACATAATTTTGTAATAAGTTGTAAAGTGGTGCAATATTCAAAATCAGGAAATGGATACAGTGTTAGTATCCAACTAACACAGTTGTGGCCTTTATAGTCCCATGCATTTTTAGTCTCCTTTGATTAGAAGCAATCCTAGCCTTCCTTTATATCAGGATATTGACAGTTTTGAAGACTCTATGTCAGTTATTTTGTAGAATGCCCCTCAGTTTGGCATGCTGTTTTCTTGTGATTCAGTGATTTTGGCAGGAGTACTGCAGAAGTGATGCAGTATACTCCGTGTGCCATTTCGGTGCATCATGTCAAGGCCTTGGAGATGATAGTAAGCATGATAATGTACCCTCAAAGCAGCCTCAGCCTAATTCCTGGAACCTGTGAACTTTACATTACTTGGCAAAAGGGACTTCACAGATTTGATTAAGTGAAGGATATTGAGATGGGAAGATTATTTTGGAATATCTGGATGGGCCCAATGTAATCATGGGGGTTCTTATAAAGAAAGAAAGAACCAGGGGAGTCAGGGAAGGAAATGAGATGAAGGAAACAGAGGTTTGAATGATGTTGGGCCTTGAGCCAAAGATTGTGGGAAGCCTCTAGAAGCTGGAAGAGGCAATGGAACAGATGGTCCCTTAGAACCCCCAGAAAGGATGCAGCTCCCGACACCTTCCTGTGAGACTAACGATACTCATTTTAGACTTCTGACCTCTAAATGATAAAGTAGGTTTGTGTTGTTTTAAGACACTAAGTTAGTGGTAATTTATTGTAGCAACAGGAAACTCATACAGAGATTTGCCTAGGAAGCTGGACTACTGAGATGGCATGGAGAAGTGCTCTGAGGGAGGGTTGCCTGGTGATCAGGATGGGCCTCTGCAGCCCTTAGTACCAGGTGTCCCATTCTCCTCATGGGCTCTGTTGGCCAGTACAGTGGACCCGGTCATCCTCAGATATCTGGCTGTTCTTAACGTTTACCATTATGAAGAATGTAGGCAGAAATAAGGATAATGTGACTGGTGGGCTCAAAGGACTTTTTTTTATGCTGCCTTCATTTGGGTTTTCCTTCAGATCCACGTAAAAATTTTGCTGGTAGTTTTGCATTGATACTTGCAGATAATTAGTTTTGATTTTGGGATCTAAGCAATACAAGGGTCCTCTGTAGCTTTCTGGGGTTCTTTGTAGGATGTTAGGATGAGATGGGGATTTGAGAAGGTGAGGGGAATGCTTGCTCTCTGTGAGGAACTGTATTTTGTTTTCTTCTTGTCCATATTACAAAAGTGGAAGCAGAGACCCAGAGGGCTGAAGTCACTTGCACAAAGTCACACAGCAGAGCTGGGGTTTAAAGGCAGGTCTGCGGTGCTTGAGGTCCTGGTTTCTCTATAATACGACCTGACTTCAGAGAAAGGGGTTATTTTTTTGGTTTGTTTGTTTTTTTAAAAAAGAGAAGAAAGGGTGTTATGTTAATGTTTGTAATCCAGCAAACATTCAATGTGCTATTTAATGATTGGTACTGTGCTCAAGACACAGTGAGGGCTTGAAAGAATAAAAAGATGAATAATAGCTTGCATTTCAGCTATCTTATAAATTTGATTTTTAGAACATTCCCTTGAGTGCCCCATGCCATGAAAAGAATAACTGTTTGATTTTAAAAGGCCTTTAACATAATGGAATTTATGTTGGATTGGGCAAAGGAAAAAATGAATTTCAGTCTGAAGTCAGATAGAGGTCTCTGGCCTTGCCACCAAGGGAAGCTGCTTTTAATGGGGTGTTATTTTAGCAGATCTGGATGAGGATGAGAGCTTTCAATTAGTGTCAGGATGAGTCCTGGAGACAGTTCTTGAATAGTGACAGAGGGTGGGGCCAGCAATGGCGGCTGTGAACTATGCTTTGGTGTTTTGATACCTGGACATTCTCTCTTCACCTCCATTACAGAAGGACAAGTTTTGGCTGGTCATGGCCTGTAAGGTGCACCTCCTCTGGCACCCCCCCCCACACTAATAGTGAAAAGATGCCTTGGAGCTAGAGAGGAGAGCCACCGGACAACAAGGAGCCTCAAGAGAGAGCAGAGTCTCGGTGCTAAAGAGCTTCAAGGAAAAGATGAAAATCAATATAATGAGCAAGCATTTAAAATAACCTTTTGAATAGTGGCCATTTGGCAGAAGAACATGCTGTACCTTTGGCTCAGTGCCAGCTTGGGGACCATTTATTTATGGTGGTACCTGTCCCTATATGTGTCTTAATGTTTTATTCGAATTGCCTTATAACAAGATTGAACAAAGAATGCCTATCCCAAGCTCACTGATGAATCTAGAAACAAAAGCCCCATATAAAAATGTTGACAAACTGAATTTAGGAGAGTGTTAGAGGAATTACCTTCTACCAGGTAGGATTTGTTTCTTAAGCGCAGAGATGTTTTAATACTTATCATATCTTTTAATATGTTACATTGCATAATAGGAAATCATGATGTTTTCTAGGTAAAAAAATGATTGAAATAGGCATTTTCTTATGGTTCAATGTGAAAATGTTATCATTTCTTATGGTTCAATGTGAAAATGTTATCATTTCTTATGGTTCAATGTGAAAATGTTATCAATAGGCAATAATTTCAATAGGTGTATAAAAGCACATGGTAAAATTTACTACCCATTTCTGATTAAACTATTCTTCCTTCCCATGACAAAAATGTTAATATCAATGTTATGGTGAATATTAAATGAAAATAACCCCCTAATTAATATATTACTTAGTGTCGATCTGGTATTTCTGGCTAATTCAAAGAGATATAAAATGGAAGTAATATTATATCATGAATGTGACATGATTAACAGATACAAAGAAAAATTTAAATATTTAAAACTCATGCAACTATTTAAATCATTTAGTAATAATTTAGTACATAAGTATATATGAGACAAACAAAATTACTATTTTCTTATAGATCATCAATATTTAGAAGATATGGTAAGAAAAAATAGTCTATCTAGCATAACTACAAAAATTCTAAACTCTGGATGATCCTACTAAACAATTTTTGGGAATTATATGAAGAAAATTATATGCCGAGAGTCATAGTTATAAGCTAAGTGATAGGTCAAAGGATCTGCATGCATAGAAATATGTACCATATTCTTTTAGACAACCTTTTAAAGATGGCAGCACATAAGGGGGATAAGTGGTAATGGAAAAAATACAATAAATAACTATTAAAAATAAAGATGGCAGCACTTCCCAACTTAATCTCAATTTTAAAATATCTTAACGGAACATTATCAGATAAGAGTATGTATGAATATTTTGGATTCTTGTGTACTATCAGAGAATTCACCTTCATATTTAATATAAAAATAAAATAATTAAAATGATGGGGATTTGTTCAAAAATCTATACACAGATTAGATCAGAAAACAAACCCCAGAAAAAGGCAGACCCTTCATGGAACCATCACTATGATAAAGGGAAGCACTCTGAAAATATATGAAAGGCATATTCATCAATAGTCAGTCAAAGGAAAAGTAGCTAATAGGGAAGTCATGATTATGTAAGTCGTCATCTGATACCATAAACAAAAAAATTCAAATGGATTAAATATAAAAATGAAAGGAGGTAAGACTGTGATAATTAAAGGTGATTATATAACTGAATCTGTGAAGAGGATGAATTTTCTAAGCATAAAAGCAACAAAACAACCAGAGTTTTGATTGCATAGAAATTTTAAATGTAAGTTTGTTTAAAATGTATTAATATTAAAATTAATATAGTAAAATAAAACAACATAATATAATTCATAATGTAATAAAATAATAATTAAAAGATATCATTTACAACATACGAGTTTTTCCCCCACTAAAGTTTACCTTTGAATAACACAGGTATGAATTATGTGGGTCTTCTTATACATAGATATTTTTTGCCAGTTGACCCTCGCAGTTCAAACTCATGTTGTTTAAGAGTCAGCTCTGTGGCTGGGAATCTGAGTTTGCTGAGGGCCGACTGTAGTTATACTAGGATTTTTGACTGTGAGGGAGGTTGGTGCCCCTAATCTCAAGTCGTTCAACGGTCACCTGTACATCAAAAGGTCTCGTAAGTTAAGGTGACTTCTTTAAAATTAATGTGAAACATTTAAAATAGTCTAGCAGGAGGTGGACTAATGACTGGCTTAGATGGTTCTTAAAAGAAGCAATAAATATGATTTAGGAAGATATGTTAAAGATCAGATTAATTGGTAATAAAAGACACACATTTAAATTGGATTTTCATCCCTTATTTTATTAGACTCTCAAAGAGGAAAGAAAATAAAAACAAGTCATTACCTCTTGATGAGGGTCATATCAAAAGGTCACTCACCCAATTTGCTGGTTGGGAGTGCAGTCCTTAATAATGTTTTCAACCTCTGATTCAGTAATTCTGTTTTCAGGAATATATTACAACAGTTGCCTCCTTATGGAGAATTAAATACATTCCAAGATCCTGAGTGGATGCCTGAAATCTCAGAGGTACCAAACACTATATATATATTATGTTTTTTCTTATACATACCTATGATAAAGTTTAATTTATAAATTAGGCACAGTTAAGAGATTACCACCAATAACTAATGATAAAATAGAACAATTATAATAAAACTTATGTGTGTGTGGTCTCTCTCTCAAAATATCTTATTGTACTATAATCGCCCTTCTTGTTGTGATGATATTAAATGATAAAGTGCCCGTGTGATTAGCTGAAGTGATGTGAATGAGGCTTCTTAAGTAAAATAAGGGTTATATGAACAGAAACACTGTGATACTTTAAGAGATTGCTGGTAAGTGACTAATGGTCAGGGAGCATCTTGAGCTTGAAGATGGTGGACAACTTCATGTCCTGGGCAGGGTGGAGTGGGATGGTGAGGTTTCATCATGCTGCTCAGAATGGTGTGCAATTTAAATCTTGTGAATTGTTTATTTCTGGAATTTTTTATTTAATAGTTTTGGGATATGGTTGACAAATAGTAACTGAAACTGTAGAAAACAGTAGTGGATGAGGGGGGACTACTCTATAAGAAAATTAAAAGCTGCAAGGATATTTAATATAACAATGTTTTGGTAGGGAAATTTATAATAGTGAATGTTGGAATAAACAGTGTTGGAAAATCAGAGCTTTGTTAGTTAATTTGTTAGATCTATTATTAATTTCTTAAAATAATAGGTACAAAAAGTTTATTTAAATAAATATAAAACATTTCAAATTTACTTAATATTGATGGTAAAATATTAGACTAAATATAATATTATATGTATGAACATATCAATTTATATAGGTATATATTTATATATAAATTGGAGGCTATGATTCACTTATTGTGCCCTATCAATCAAATAATATGTGTCCTTTTGCAGTGATTCAAGAGTATTTGCACAGATAGTACTACATTAAGCTGCTAAGATCATCTCACCTCATTGCTAAAAGAAGAAATCACACAGACCACATGCTCTCCACATGCCAAACAATTAGAAAATAACTAAAAATTAATCATAATTCAACCACTTAAAAAATTACAAAGAATCCTTTTAAGTAACTTAAGTCAAATAGAGTATATCAAGACTACATTTAAGACACTGTATAGAAATGGGTGACAATTAATGTTGAAGGCATAGAAGGACTGCTGCTCCTCTCTGTCCGTTCATAGTCTTCCTGCCTAGTTTTAGTTGGCAAGTTTCTCTCCTGAAGGGAAAATGCCATTTGGGTTCTTTACCTTTGGTATGTTTGGTATGTCACATATACTACTACGGTGGCCTAGAAGTCAGTCTTAAAATTCTTACTTTTTTTTTTTTTTTTTTGAATCATTCATGTCTTTGTGAAGGCTTTCTTAGATTCTTTGAATGTCTCTGCATCATCTAGGATGATCATTTGAAAAAATATTGCTAATAAAAAAATCTAGAAAGAATTTAGAATTAGCAATGTTGACTTCTCCATCTTACTCAGATGGACTGCCCTAGGTGAAATTCATAATGCACACGTGTTTGTTTATCCCATTTAGTATTAGTTTTTCAAAACTACATGTTTAATTATCAGGAGATTTTACATAATCTGCAGTTCATATTTCCCTAGAGAAATATAAAGAAGTGGCAATACTGGCCTGGCTTTCCCTCCTGTTAGCAAACTGGTGGAGCGGAACAGGTACCCCTCTTTATTTTTTGTAAAGATTTTATTTCATTATTTCTAGAGAGAGGGAAAAGGAGGGAGACAGAGAGGGAGAGAAACATTAATTGGTTCACTTTTGCAAGCCCCTATCTGGGGTCCCTGCTCACAGCACAGGCATGTGCCCTGTCCCAGAACTGAGCCAGTGACCCTTTGGTCTGCAGGCCAGCATTCAGTCCACTGAGCCATACCAGCCAGGGTGATACCCCCCTTTAGATGTGCTATCTTCTTTCTGTCCAGCTTTAGGCTGATCACCTGCCTCTGCTTAAGTGTCTTTGCCATAAAACGGGCTAATAATCACTGACCCATTTTTAGTGTGGGTTATGTGCACACAAAGACCCTAGCACAATGTCTGATCCGAGGTAGACAAACAATCAGTGTGGCTTACTGTCCCCTAAACAGTTAGGTTATGGGGTGAAGAGAAGATGGTATGTTTGGGGATATCAGAAGAGGAGCTTGGAAGGAGCTTGGAATTCACTGGGATCATATATATATCTGGTGTACAGATCTGGCAGAAACTTTGTCATCCTAGACTCCTCTCTCTCTTGCCTCATATCCAGTCCATCAATAAATCATGTCAGCTCTACTTTCAGAACATACCTGGAATTTGATCGCTCCTCACCACTCTCTTTGATCTAGGCCATCTTCATCTCTCACCTGGTTATGGGACTAGCATCCCAAAGTGGCTTCCTGCTTCTGCCCTTGGCCACTGCAGTCTGCTTTCCACAGGACCAGCAGAGTGCTATGGTCAGAGTGTGTCAGCTCTCTGGTCAGACCCTCCAGTGGCTCTCCATGTCATTGGGGTAAGAGCTATTGTTCTCACCATGTTCCAAAGGCCCTCATGATTTGCTTCTCCATATCTCTTTGACTTCATTTCCTACCACCCTACCTCTCTCTTCACTCCATTTTTCTTCTCCCTGGGTCTCTTATTGCACTTTGAGCATTTCTACCATCTAACACACCACTTATTTTACTTACTCATCTTATTATTTCTCTACCCAGTTGCATATAAGCTTTGGGAAAGAATTTTTGACTGTGTGTTCACTACTGTATCTCCAGTGTTAAGTACCTGGCACTTAGTGGACACCTCACAAATGTTTGTGGATGAAGAAATGAAAGTTAATGAAAACATGTTACCAAATAGGATCTAATGTGTAATTCTTCTTTCCACAGGGAAACTATAAATCATGCAGCAAATTAATACTTGCTATTTTTATAGAGGCTCCGGCGACAGAACGGATAGCAGTAAAGGGAAAAGTACTGGTCCCTTAGTATTTCTTCTTTTTCTTTTTTTATTAAATACTTTTGAATTTTATTGTTGTTCATGTACAGTTTTCTGCCTTTTCCCCTCACTCCAGCCATCCCTCCCTCCCTCCCCTATTTCCACCCCCACTTGCTTTTGTCCATGTGTCCTTTATAGCTATTCCTGTAAACCCTTCACCCTTTCCCCCCAGTGTCCCCTCCCCTCTCCCCTCTGGTTACTGTCAGTTTGTTCTTAATTTCGGTATCTTTGGTTATATTTTGCTTGCTTGTTTGTTTTGTTGTTTTTTCTTGATTAAATGTAAGAGCTAACCAGGAACACTGCCTGTTATCCGTTGGTGCTGAGTGCTTACTCCGTTAGAACACAAGTTCATTAGAGTGCCTTGGGAGTTACTGGAGCTTTTTTTCTCAAAGAATATCAAAGCAATTTAATGGATACATTCCTACACTGAAAGAAAAGATTTTTTTTTTTTTACTAGAGTAGAATAGATTCTTTTAAAAATATAAAAATAATGAAATTTTTGAGATGCTTTATAGTTTCCTCTAGAAAGCCTTTCATTGATATAATTTAGCTAGTATATTTATCACGTCCCTACTATGTGCCAAGTGTTTTATAAGATATAAAGAGAAGTATTAAAATGATGCCTATATGTCAACAACTTGCAATTTATTTAGAGATAATGCAGGTTCATAAGCAATTGCAAGAGGAGGTAAGTACAATAAAAGAGATTCAGCTTTAATAGTCATTGGGGCTTAGAATATGCCAGACACCATCCTCAGCATGGGTAAAAACACATGCCCTTATTTAATCAGCTGTGATGTAAGCATTTCTACTTCATTGATTACTGTTAGGGAGATACAGAGAGCTTAGGTAATTGGATCAAAATCACACAGATAGGGCCCTGCAGTGGGAGACACTGAATTTGAAGCAAGGTCATTTGGCCCCAAAGTCATTTCTCCTTCCACTCAGAAACATGCTCGAGACGGTGCCATTCATGAGGAGGGAATATGGGCAGGGGAAGGACACAAAGGAAGTTGAATGGAGGGGCCTTCAGTTTCAGGGCAGTGAACAGAGAACGGAGGAGGTACAAGGGCATCCTGAGGGTAACCGCCTGCACGCTGAGCGGGGCTGCCTGCAGTTTGGTTGTGGGCTTCTTGTCAGTAGGTAGGAGAAGGATGACAAGGGCCTGGGCAACTTTAAAGTATTTCTCCGTGTTGGGGACCCTTTCACACTTATGAGAACAGGATTGACAGAAAGGAGGTGTTGGGTTCCCATGATTTGTACATTATTCTCTCTCAGTTGGGATAATTTTTACTCAGAAATTGTGAGCTTGGGATGGGAGTCAGAGGAGACTTTGTATCTTAGCCCTAGGCTCAATAATGGGAAAAGTAATTGGGAGGGCTCTTACAGTTAAAGGAAAGACCACTCTGGGCTTTGGACACAGATTCACCCAGGCATTGATTCCCCCACTATCATTAAGTAGCTTGTGGTGTGTTCCACCCTCTCTAAAGTGATGGTAGCGATAGTTGTCATGTTCTTCTGAATATAAGGCAACTGGTGAGAAGATTCACTCTCAATCTTCTTTTGCCCCGGGTATATGTGTATATACTTATATAGCTGTCAGTAAAATAGTTGAATGTTAACTTATAATATTAATGTATTAACATAGTAACCGAGATTTAAAAATCTTTTATATAAAATTATATTTTACTCTAGGGTATAGCTCTTTCTACTCTTACATTTTATGACACGTTTTTTTATCCTTTCACATGCATCTTTGATCTCAGTGTCTTTGTTCCTAATGGAACTATGTTTTGAATTCTCTAACTTAATTTCCCAGAGCATTTTAATACTCTGTCAAAGTTGTTTGAGATAAAGTACCCTTTGGGACCTTGTATGATGCTGTTCTTGGAAAGTTTATCCCAAGTGATAAGAATCCAATAGAATAACTTTTAATTTTTTACTCATTCTGCTTGTGATTGTGATCTCCATCCACTGAATTGGTTTAAGTGAATGCTAAAATCTTGCCTGTGACAGGGTCCAACATTTGCACTCAAGTGTTCACAGGTACCCTTTCTAGGCATACAAAACTGGAATTGAGTAATGTTGGGTCAGGTTAGTGAACCCAAACTGTACTTTCTTATTTCCATTTAATAACTGAGAGCTATACAATATAAACTACTGTGTAACAAACAAATAAAAGGCTTTTATTCTTAGAGGAATAATTTTATTTAGTAAAATCTCATCTTCAGGTCAGGCAGAAACAGTATTCTATGATTGTTGTGATGACTCATACAATGACAGGAATATGTGACATTTGACATGACCTCTTTGGTTAGATGCAGTGGTTTTGGTGCCAGGTTTAGGTTGACACAGTCTAGAAGTAAAGCCATTAAACATTCTGTTACTTTAAAAAGCTACCAAATAGTATATATAAAACAGTCATCCTTCCCGCTGCATGAGTTTAGTCATATCAACCCGAGATGAGGATAAAGGCACACGTGGGGATGAGAGTGCAGTGAGGAACTGGTGAGGTTCAGAAATGGCTAAGCATTGGTGTAAGAGGTAGACATGATCTGGCAGCTAAACCGCACCTAACCACGAGTTATGTGTTTACCATACTTATTCCAGAAAGGGACATCAGTCATTCTTTACAGAGCATCTGCTCATACTACATCTTATATGGTCTGAATCTCAGATCACCTGATTTCTATCTTAATGTTTAATAGTAATGGCTTTGGTATCAATTAACCAACAATAATTGAAATTGGAATTTGATTAATAACAAATTATGTTGCTTTTAATTCTAAAATGTAGAGAATGGACACACTCACTTTCAGTAGTCTTTCTTACTATGCTAATTTCATTTGATTGAATATCTACAAGCCATTGGTTTTTAAGGGCCAAGAGAGGGTGTGGAGGAGAGTATTGAACTTCAGATGCTTGTGCAATTTTCAATTAAATTTTACCAATTTCAGAAACAACTCAGTAAAATACATATGTGACGCCCTGGCTGGTGTAGCTCAGTGGATTGAGCGTGAGCTGGGAACCAAAGGGTCCTGGTTCGAATCCCAGTCAGGGCACATGCCTGGGTTGCAGGCCAGGTCCCCAGTGAGGGCCATGTGAGAGGCAACCACACACTGATGTTTCTCTTCCTCTCTTTCGCCCTCCCTTTTCCTCTCTCTAAAAATAAATAAATAAAATCTTTAAAAAAATACATATGTGAAATTTAGTATCACAACTGTTCTTTATACTAATGGTTTGACAAGAAGTAATCTGAAAATTTAAGACAGTCAATTGATTACAATATATTTATCTGATGTAGGCTATAATTGAAATGTTTTTTTCTTTGTCTTCCTTCTCTGTGTCTTGAAGTCAACTGAATGAAAAATCAATTATGATATTGCTGATTTATAACAAAGTTATTAAAATTAAAAATTATTTTTAATTTTTGTTGTGGTACAAAGTACATGCCATTAAGTTTACCATCTTAATCATTAAAAAAAGAAGTAATAGTGTTTAGATTCAAAACTAGTTCTGAAAATATCTGTATTTTTTTCCTGATCATAAAAACTCATAACAGTTAGTCCAGTGTAGCCTCCCTTAATTGGATAGTTGACTAAGCACTGAATAAAGTCAGGAATGTGTGTATGGCACATTAATTGGGAAAAATGAGTTTTATGTTTTGACAGGTCCATTTTGATGTGGTGGTATTATGTCTGGCACACACAGAAGACTTAGAAAGTCATAAATTGTTGTGCCCTGTGCTTACCTAGATCAGTTCACCAAGAGAGAAAGAGCAGAATAATAATTATACATATGCCTAGAGTTCTTTTTGCTTTTTAAAAAATGTCGTGGGAACCACCCTGACTGGTATAGCTCAGTGGATTGAGTGTGGGCCTGTGAACCAAAGGGTCATGGTTCAATTCTTAGTCAGGACACATGGCTGGGTTGCAGGCCAGGTCCCACCAGGGGGGCACGCAAGAGGCAACCACACATTGATGTTTCTCTCCCTCTGTCCTTCCGTTCCCCTTTGTCCTTCCCTTCCTTTCCCTTCTAAAAATAAATAAATAAAATCTTTAAAAAAATAAATATCGTGGGAACCAAATTCAGTGGAAGAGATTTAAGATAATAAGGATAATTATGTGTAGGTGTCTGAGAGAATGGTGCAGACCCAAAGTCAAGAGGAAAAGACTATTTGCGATAAGATGGAAGACATTATAGAAAATGAGAGTTAATGGTAATTAATAAACTGTTTTAAAGTTCAGAATTTTGAAGCTGAGAAGCCTAGCTGATTACTCGACTATTTTGGGGCTTTATGTTAGAATAAATATCATCTGGGACTTAGAGAATGAGAATAGTTGGCAGTCATAGTAATTATGAAGATTTCCTTTTGGAATGGGCAAAAGATACTAAGCCATATATATATCCTGATGTTCTTGTATATCAAAGCAGGGTCATCACTACACCACTTTCAGGCTTTTTTATTGTTTGAGAAATATGTTAAATGTTTTTTAAAGAATTAAACTTAGAGGACTCTGATATGCATTTCCCAGCCCCTGTAAATAAATAGCTCATGTTATAACACAGTGCTTTCTCTTTTGCAAGTTTTCATTAGTTAATTGTTAAGAGTCTCCAAATACCATGATTCCAGTACAAATTGTTCTTTAACTATCAGAGAGTCTTTAAATACATGGATTTACATACCAGTTATATAATTCAGGAAGTTTAAGCCTCTATTTTGCCCTGGAAGCACCTCCTTCGAAGCACTTCCAGATTGGCGTCAGTGCTGTTTTTGATGGCGCTGAACAGTCGGAACTGCTAAACCTTGTGTCCCACTTGCTGTAGGAAACACTGGTACCCAGAGCTGTTTCTTGATAGCTAAGGTCGTCTGAGGTGCAATAAAGGGAGTGGAGCCCAATGTACAGACTGACATGGCTTCAGCTCCTCGATTTATTCGTCCTCTTTAAGGGGTCATAAAAAAGTTATGAAGTTGTTAAAGGACCTAATAGTCTCAAATTTTGACCAGATATTACACAAGTACTGTCATTCCATTCATTAATACCTAATAGTTTCAGAATAGGTGTGGATTCTATAATTGTGTCTGTATTTATATAATTGATATTTGGATCAATATTACTTGGGACCAAAGTATGTTACAGGGAAGAGAATACAGACTGAAGTCAGAAGGACTTGGTTTGTAATGTAGATTCTACTGAATAAGTAAGGTAATCTTTCTAAGCCTCTGTTTCTTCATCTGCAAATTGATAAAAGTGCTGATGTATAAAGTGCTTAGCACAGGATTGCAGGCTAGAGTAGATCAGCAGTAAATGGTTATGATGGGGGTAATGATGATAAGTAAAATTTGGATCTGTGGTTTCAACTCTGGCATGGCATAAAATAGACTATTTGTTTTCCTGATTTGAAACATAGCTTTCACCTTGTATACTGAATTAGCTTTAGACCACTCCTTTCATCTTGGATTTTGGATTTTCATGTGAATGTGGTGAATGTGTGAAAAAAGATCAGACCGTAATGCCTAGAGCTGACTCACTAGCAATTAGCACTTTCATATCTTGATTTGTTGCAAGTATGAGTTACTATCTAGAGTAGTTTCAAAATTGAGCAGATGCTCTTGATTTGCGATGCCTCATGATTTGTACCACAAGATACAAGTCTGAAGGAATTACTGTCACTCACATAATGCTGTTATAAAGTATCAAATTTCAGACACCACTGGTGTTCTAATGTAAGGTTTATTTTGCTCAAAGAATGCCTCTTTAAAAATTCTGGCGAGAATGGGATGGAGAGGTTACACGGAAATGGCAGAAGCTGGGTGATGAGTGTGCGACTTCTCATTATATTGTTACCTGCACTCATGTGTGTGTTGGAGGGATTCCGTAATAAAGAAATTTCCACATTTAAAAAATCTGGGATGGTTGCTGTCCTGTTGAAATATTTGGAAGTAAAGTCATGTTTTAATCCTCGTCTGGACTTTGTTCAGCCATGTTTTAGGTGCTGTTTAGTGTACTGTGTCATTATTTGTAGGATGAGATGTTTTAAAAGTGTAAAAAAGATAAAAGCTAATTTCAAAAGAACTGTAAGAACATTATTGCAGTGCCAAAGAGATGAAACTTAGAAAAAAATCTCCCAGGATAACTGCAGTCTGTCTGTCCTCTGATTTAAGGACAGTGTAAGTGAAATACTCTATGTATCCAAAATTTATAGTTAAGCATACATTTATATTTAATTTCCCATCAGAAGAAGCAATCAGTGCCAGAAGCATTATTGAAATTTTGAAATTTTACCATATATGGCACTTAAATGATGAAGGATGTTCAAAAATAGCCCTCACTGCATTTGAATAGCCTATTAGAGTAGATGCAGGAAAATTCCATTGGCACAGTGCACTGGGAGTCTGTTTAACAGACCCATGTATAAAAAGCTTAGGCTAAATTTGGGTCTGTGGTGTATAAAATAACATCAAAACCTAGTATCAAGTGCTTTTGTCACATTGTTTCCTCAAGGCTGTTTATATATAAATAGAATGTATTTTTCTTACGCCATGCGTCTGCAGGACCTGGACCACAGATGGCCTCAGGGCTCCTGCCACCGCCAAGCTCCGCCTTCTTACTAAGCAAGAGCCCCATAAACGCCGTGCCATAGTGAACTTGGTCAGTGCATCGCTCCTGCCCTCCAACTAAAAGCCAGTCGTCAGTTTACATCTCCTGCCTTCTGTCTTACCAACTGGAAAAAGGATGCTTGTTTTCTTCTTTCTGAAGGAGTTATGGTTTAGAGCTTAGACCTTAGAGTCAGACAGACTTGTGTTTGAGACCCTGATAGTGCATCTTAATAACTATGATGCTTGGGTCTCAAAAATGCTCAGATTCCTCATCATAAATTGGGAATAATACGGATATCTACCCCATAAGTCTATTGCTCAAGGAAATAAGACACTGTTCCTTACTTAACTGGCACCCAATAAATAATTGTGTGATAACCATTGTTATTATTATGATTATGAATAATTGACTTAGAAGTCCGAATGTTTGAATATATAGCTTGCTGCTGTCCAAAGTTTGAAATCGCCATCTTTCTTTGTTTTCATGGAGAATTCTAAGATGAGTATTTTGTAATTCTTACTTGGAAGGGAGGGAAATTTCAGTCTAAAACATGAAGCATGTGGGAAAAATGTAGATCCCAGGGGCTATTTGACCAAATAACACATTGTCCATGCACACTGGATTCAAGCCCAGATCTTTACATGATGGCAGTTTTATTTAGGTAGAAGTCGTGAGTACGTCTACTTAGGTCTCTGATGAGGTAGCAATGGAACTAGGCTGTGTGCCCAAGAGAGCACAGAGGGAAAGTTTCCAGGAAGTCTGCTGCTCATGTCAGTTTCTCAGGTCCCTCTCCAGAAAGTTGGCCTTGTAAATCCCTAGGAGGTCCTTCCCTTTTCTACCACTTTGATGAGATTCATGGTTAAATGCCAAGATTTACCCACCAGAGAGAAACAGCATATCCCTAAGGGAAGCTTTACTTTTTGGCAGAATAACTGCTTCCAGGGGAGAGTCCCTCATGCATGTCATTGTCTGAAAAGGAACAGCCAGGTGTCACAAATGACCAATCTGCCTACGTATGACTACATCTGAAGTTAAATAGCTGTCTAATGAAGAGGCTTAGAAGCAAAGACATCTGTGCAATATCTGTGTCCTACTGAAAGGAACCATTCCCTACTAAAATTTCCTACTGCCAGGGCTCGTTGGAGAAATAGCGGTGTCATGTGTCAGCAGAAAATGTACAAGATGAGCCTGGAATACCTTCTCATCTTGTTCCCTGGAATAAAGCAAAGGTAATCCAAGAAGCTATTCAAGACTAACTGGGGTCACGTCCAGAAGACACAGACACCAGCATGGAAGTACTACATTGGCCTGAGATGCCACAGTAAGAGCATCAAAAGGATAATGACTGCAATGGATTAAAACATATCAAATGCAGTAATGCACTTCATAATGACATTTCAGTCAATGATGAACTACATATATGATGAAGGTTGTCCCATAAGATTATGATGGAGCTATGATATTCGTGTTATCTGATGATTTCATAGCCATTGTAATATCTCAGTGCAAAGGTTGCAAAAATCAACAACAGTGGCTGAGATGGCAAACAACTTTAACTTGGGTATAGATGAGTATGACATTGAGGAACAGCTAGAGGTAGTTTGTAAGGAATTGCCGAGTGAGCAGTTGTTGGAAGTGGAACACAAATACATAGCTTGGAAAAAAGGCAAGAGGATGTCTTATTTTGCTTGTTACTTCAGTTTCTTTATTACGTTCCACATATGAATGAAATCATGTGGTATTTGTCCTTCTCTGATTGGCTTATTTCACTTAGCATAATGTTCTCCAGGTCCTGGCTGGTGTGGCTCAGTTGATTGGGGTATCATCCCATACACCGAAAGGCTGGCCTCTTTTCTTTACTTGAACAAACAAGGCTATCTTTTTTCTATTCCTGTGTGTGGAGTAAGAAGGGCTAATTTTGTTTTTTTGCATATATCTGTCCGATTTTCTTAACACCGTTCATGTAGAGCAGGCTAAGAGCCCTTGGAGTGGGGATTAAGTGGTGGAGGGATCAAGCAAAAAGAAAGACTCATGGGCATGGACAACATTATGGTGATTGAGGGGGCAAAGAAGGGGACAAATGGTAATGGAAAACAATAAAATAAAAATAAATTTAAAAAAAAGGCAAGAGGAAAGGAAACTGTAGGAAAAGAAAAAGAAGAACCCCACAAGAAAATTCACAGCAAAGGGTTTAGCAGAAGCTATTGCAGATATTAACAAGCTCCTTAAAAACTTTGAAAACATGGATCCCAACACCAAAAGATATTCACAAGTAGACAGAAATATGTTCATAGTGCATTATCTGTTTACAGCAGACCTATGACAAAAAAGCAAAAGAAAAACTGAACAAACCACATGGACATACTTGTGAAAAGAGTGACACCTCCTCAAGAAAATCTCTGGCTGGTCCTCAGGAGATATTCGGGAAGAAGGCCTGGTTACCATAGGAGATGACAGCTTCATGTGTGTCATTGACCAAAAAAATCTTTCGGTGGGACAAGATATGAAGAGAGGAGACAGTAACAGTGATGGCCCTGATGCTGTGTGCCTAAGCTAATGTGTACGTTTGTTTTTTGTTTTTGTTTTTACTGATTTTAGAGAGAGGAAGGGGGAAAGAGAGAAAGAAATATCAATTTGTTTCATCTCTCCACACATTCATGGTTTGATTCTTGTATATGCCTTGACTGGGGATCAAACCTGCAACCTTGGCATATTGGGATGATGCTCCAACCAACTGAGCTAACCAGTCAGGGCTATATCTTAATTTTTACAAAATAGTTTAAGGAGTAAAAATTAGAAAATTTTATAATTATAGAATTATAAAGTTTTAAAATTTTAAAAATAGAAAATGTTATAGCATAAGGATGTAAAGAAAAAATATTTTTTGTAGCTGTAGAATCTTTTTTTTAATTTTATTTTTCAATTACAGTTCACATTCAGTATTATTTTATTTCAGTTTCAGGTGCACAGCATTAGGGAATTACATAGTTTACAAAGTTATGCCCATGATAATTTCAGTACACATCTGGCACCATACATTATTACAATATTTTGACGATATTACCTTATGCTGTACTTTATATCTCCGTGACTATTTGGTAACTACCAATTTATACTTCTTAATCCCTTCAGCTTTTTCACACATCACCTCAATGCCCCTCCTAACTGACAACCCCCTGTTTGTTTTCTGTGTTTATGAGCATGTTTCTGTTTTGTTTGTTTGTATATTTTGTTCTTTAGGTTCCACGTGTAAGTGAAATGATACAGTATTTTCCTTTCTCTGTCTGACTTTTTTCACTTAGCATAATACCTTCTAGGTCCATCCATGTTGCGGGCAAAGGAAAGATTTATTTATTTTTTTATGGCCAAGTGACATTTCATTTTATATTATGTACCACTCTTCTTAAACCAGTCATCCATTGATGGGTACTTAGGTTGCTTTTATATCTTGGCTATTGTAAATAATGTTGAAATGAACGTAGAGGGGCATATATGTTTTCAAATGAGTGTTTTGGGTTTCTTCAGATATATACCCAGGAGTGGAATTGCTAGGTCATATGGTAATTTTATTTTCAATTTTTTTTAGGAACCTTAATACTGTTCCATAGTGACTGCACCAATCTACATTACTACCAACAGTACACAAAGTTTCCCTTTTCTCAGCATCCTTGTCAACACTTGTTGTTTGTTGACTTATTGATGATAGCTGTTCTGACAGGTGTGAGGTGATATCTCATTGTGGTTTTTAAAAAAATATTTTATATATTTATTTTTAGAGAGAGGGGAAGGGAGTGAGAAAGAAAGGGAGAGAAACATCAGTGTATGGTTGCCTCTTGTCTGCCCCCTACTGGGGAACTGGCCTGCAACCCAGGCATGTGCCTCTCTGGCAATCAAACAAGCGACCCTTTGGTTTGCCGGTTGGCACTCAATCCACTGAGCCACACCAACCAGGGCCTCATTGTGGTTTTAATTTGCATGTCTCTGATAGTTGCTGATGGAAGTGGAATTCTTTCAGGGGGTTGAGAGAAAAGCATTTCACTGACCCACGAATGGATGATTTTGGTGTGGCAAGATTTATTTGGGTGGAAGGATGCCCCTGTGTCCCATCCCAAAGTGGAGTTCTCTGTTTCCTGCCATGGAAAAAGTCCAAATGTGTCTTTAGCAAGGCCAAAACAAAGGCAGTGTCCGAAGTTTCTGTGTCATATTAAAGCTTAGTTCTTTGGTGCCTGTAGGTGGCTGCTAAGTGGTCTCAGTCCCCATTCAAGTAGCTTAGGCTGAGCTGTTCCTGGCTGCGCTGTTCCTGCCTGGAGACTTGGTTTGGAGTCTGTGTAGCTGTTGGCTAGTAGCTGCTGAGGCCACACGGTAAGAGAGAGAGAAGCATGAGTGCATGGGGCAAGTGCCAGTCACTGAGTGGGAGAGAGCTTCTTTGTTAAATTGGGGTTATTTTGGGAAGGACCAGGAGTTTTTTCAAAATAACCAATCAATTTCCCAAGCTTTCGTGGTCTTCTGATGGGTCTGCTCT
>PVJI01009348.1:0-66132 GCA_004026765.1 Micronycteris hirsuta | reverse complement strand
TTTAAGTCTTTTATCCACCTTGAGGTAAAAGACCTGTACTCAGAAAACTACACAACATTGAAGAGAGAAATCATGGAAGACACAAACAAATGGAAACATATACATGCTCATGGATTGGAAGAATCAACATCATCAAAATGTCCATACTCCCCAAAGCAATATATAGATTCAGTGCAATCCCTATCAAAGTTCCAATGACATATTTCACAGATATCGAACAAACACTTCAAAAATTTGTATGGAACCATAAACGTCCCCGAATATCAGCTGCTATTTTGAGAAAGAAGAGCAAAGCAGGAGGGATCACAATCCCTGATATCAAACTATATTACAAGGCCACTGTAATCAAAACAGCTTGGTACTGGCATAAAAACAGACAGATAGACCAATGGAACAGAATAGAGAGCCCAGAAATAAACCCGAGTCTCTACGGGCAATTAATCTTCGACAAAGGGGTCAGAACCATAAAATGGAATAAAAATAGCCTCTTCAACAAATGGTGTTGGGAAACCTGGATGGCTACATGCAAAAAAATGAAACTAGAGCACCAACTTACACCATACTCAAGCATCTATTATTTTCTCAGGCACTGAGCTATATGAATGTGCATCACAGGAGAGCTTTGGGTCCGTACACAGAAATCTGCCTTCAATTGTGAGTAACGTTCACCACAGGTGTTTGTCAGTTTAGTCAGAATGTTTTCAGCTCTAAAGAATGTCTTCCTGGGTGGTGAGAACAGAGATTTAACCCAGGCTCTGCCACTGATGAGTTCTGTTTCTTCGGACAAGTCACACTAATGATTCCTAGCTTCAGTTTCCTCACTCAAAAAGGGAGAGGGTTGGAACAGATGCTCCAAAGGCTATACCCATTATTAAAAGACTATTCACAAAAGTTTTTGTTTTTCATCAAAAGTGTGGTCTGTGGGGCATTAATTCTAATAGATGTTAATATGTCCAACACACTGAGATGAGACTGAGTTTTATTTTTATTTTTATTATTTTACTTTCTTTTAGCTTGGTAAATGCTTTATTTAATGCTGTGTTGCAAGATCTTTGCCCGAGAAAGACAATGGAAATTTTGATGGGAAGAAAGAGCTCAATCTGAGTTTTTTCCAGTGTCAACACAAATTTCAAAGGGAAAGTAAATGGTTCTTGCTGTAGTTATTTTGTTTTGAATTGGCAAGGGGGACTCTAAAATCAAAGAAAGAGCTTTGTAGAGATAAAGTCCCATCATAGAAATCCATGAAATACTACTATTTGTTGTTAAAGTTTGTTATACCTATTATTTTTAATCTTATTGTACTTATTCTGTGCAGAAATTTTTAATTTAATTTAATTTAATTTGTATTGTTGTTCAAGTACAGTTGTCTCCAGTTCCCCCTCTCCAATCTGCCCCCCCCCAAACAGCCGCAGCAATTTGAGAAAGAAGAACATAGTAGGACAGATCACTATACCTGATGCCAAACTATATTTCAATGCCACGGTAATCAAACAGTCAGGTACTAGTGTAAGAATGGACACATAGATCAATGGAACAGAGTAGAGAGCCCAGAATCAGTGTTTCAAGGGGGAACTGGCGGAGGGGAAATGGAGACAATTGTACTTGAACAACAATGAAAAAAATAAAGAAGAAAAAAGAATAGAGAGACCAGAAATAAACCCAAGTCTCTATGATCAATTAATATTCGACAAAGAGGGCAGAAGCATAAAATGGAGTAAAAATAGTCTCTTCAACAAATGGTGTTGGGAGATCTAGATAGCTATATGCAAAAAAATGAAACTCAACCACCAACTTACACCATACACAAAAATAAATTCAAGATGGATAAAAGACTTAAATATAAGTCATAATACCACAAAAGTTCTAGAGGACAGCATAGGCAGGGAAATCTCAGATATTCCATGCAGCAATATTTTCACTGATATATCCCCTAAAGCAAGGGACATAAAGGAAAGAATAAACAAATGGGACTTCATTAAAATAAAAAGCTTTTGCATGTCTAAACAAAACATCAGCAAAATGAAAAGTGAACCAACTGTATGTGAAAATATATTTGCAAATGTACCTCGGATGAGGGTTTGATCTTCGAAATATATAAAGAACTCACACAACTCTACTCCAGGAAGACAAACAATCCAATTAAAAATTGGGCAAAGGACCTAACCATGCACTTCTCCAAGGAGGACATACAAGGAGGACATACAAAAGAGACATATGAAAAAATGCTCAATAACACTAGCCATCAGATACTGAGTTTTAAAAAGTTAAAAAATATATTATTACTACTGGATTTTTCAAGAACTTTAATATTCATATGAACCTTATGAATGTTCAAGACAGTGATATACAATGCCTTGTTTCCCAAATTCATTTTGACCAAGAACCTCTTTTCAATGTGGAATATCAATCAAATATTCAACTAAAATTTATTTACCAATGAGGCTATCTCAGTAGAAAACAAACAAACAACAATAGCCACAACAATTAAAAATAACCATATAATGATTTGTGGGATTAACAGAGCAGAGACACAACAAAAAATAACTAATTTAACTGAATTCTACATAGAATGTCATGTTCTGAGGAACATAAAAAGGAAACAGGGATCTGGAATCCTGGGGAGGTGTGATCTCAATTAAGCAAAGATGCAAGGCATCCGGGAGGAAGTCATGTTAATAACTGAGGTAAGATGAGGTGGAACTTCTGTGTTTAGAATCATAATTTAGATGTGTTTGTAAAAATATTAATGTGAAAAATTATAATCCAATGAATAGTCATCAAGCACAGTTTTGGCACTGGGGATTTGGTGCCGAATCAAAGAGAAGGGCCTGGGCTTCCCTGAATTTATGTTCTAGTGAAGAAGAAAGAGAAAATATAAACAAAGAGCCCAATCCAAACAATTAGTACAGATTCTAGTATGTTATTGAAGGAGGCCTAGTAAGGATTTGTTGAGAATATTTGGGGACATTATAAATATGTTATTAGGGAAAACTTTGAATTGATTTCATATAAAATGAGAACAAAGGAAGAGAGAAGAGTGAGCCAGTCATCTGAAGAGTTGTGGTAAGAACTCTATACGTAGAGGAGCCCTGGCTGGTGTAGCTCAGTGGATTGAGCGTGGGCTGGGAACCAGAGGTTCCTGGTTCGATTCCCACTCAGGGCACATGCCTGGGTTGCGGGCCAGGTCCCCAGTGAGGGCCATGTGAGAGGCAACCATACATTGCTGTTTCTCTCCCTCTCTTTCTCCCTCCCTTCTCCTCTCTCTAAAAATAAATAAAATCTTTAACAAAAAAAAAAAAAGAACTCTATATGTAGAGGAGACAGATTTGGCATTTTGAGGAATGGAGAAAAAAACATGGCTGAAGAGAAGAGAGGCAGGCAATTGTAATGAACACTTAGTTGAAGCCTTGCATAAAGTTTGAATTTTATTCTCTGTGTGGCAGAATACCATGAAAAGGCATTAAGCACCGAAGTAACATGATCCCATCTGTGTTTTAGGAGAAACCCTCTGCTCTGAGTGGAAGAGTAGAGACACTAGGGATGAGTTTGAAGAAAAGTGTGGGCAGCTTAGGAGGCCTTTCATCACAGATATGCTAATGGCCTGGATGTACTTCTCAGAAAACCCAACACTTGCAGGCTCTCCAGAGCCAAGAAGTCAGGAGAGGGAATATTCAAAGCTGAGAAGCAGCCAGTGATGTTAGCAAAAAACCATAAGAATGAAGAGTGAGGGATACAAGCAAAAAAAGGATGTTTAACTGGTTAAAGAAGGCCCCCTTTTCTCTTTTATTTTATTATTAAAATGTTTTATTTCATCATTAAAATTCAACCTGTGAGAGGCAGAATGCTGGAATCCTTAAATCCTATATTGACACATTTGTGACAATATAATCACAGGATTTCAGAGCATAATCACACAGAAGGAGCCAAATCTGATCCCTATTGATGGACAGAACATGTCGCTTAATAGTGTGAGCAGTAGTTTAAGAACAAGATTGATTCAAAAATTTCCCCAGGCCCCAATGTATTACCATAAACAAGTTATAATTCTTTAAATGGAATCCTTTTCAAGAGCACTATATTTTAAAATAGGGGGGATTGATAACAGCTAAGATTAGCTGTGGAAAGCAATGAATCTCATCCTAATGTCATGCTCCTTATCTCTCAGAAATGGAGACACGGTCCTCCATCAGCAACCTCTCATGGAGGAATTTCAGTCTCTGTGGAGACTGCCTTCATTTCAGTCAGTCAATTAGAGGTGAAAGGTATTCCATTTGCAGCCACCTAAGCCAGAAAGTCCACCTATTTTTTTTTCTTTCTTTCAGACAAATGATATCTTCTTATCTAAGAGGGAAAAACTCTGAGTTTCCTGGTCATTTAATTTGAGCTTGTTCTGTTCCAGTTACTATTTTTCCTTTGTCTCAAGTAGCAGCATTCTCTGTAAATCAGATAAAAAACTATGTCATTATGCTATCATCTTTGAAAAGCTCCCTGATTGAAGCTTTTCTACCCAAGTCATTGAAATAAAACAGCTATTCCTGCACTAAATATTAATTTATTTCCAGATGTACTTATTATATTATTTACTTAGGTGATTGCACTTTCAGCCTTTTTTGGGTACAGCCCTATAGTATAGAAAACTTTTATAAATAACAGACATTTTCACAAAAAACAATAAAAAGTATATAGAAGTTACCTTTGTTCATCACTATTTCCATATTTTTCCCTAAGAATATAAAAATTGCAGTTATTGCTGATGTTTTAAATTTAGTCACTTCAGGTGAAAAAAAAAGGCACATTTAATATGATTAGACTTAATTAATTTATGTCCTGATTAGAGCTATTAAGATTTGTACAAAATGAGCAGGGATTTCAAAAAGAAAATGAAGCAACATAAAATTATCTATCAGAAATAATTTATTGCTGAGGTTCTGTTATTGAATTTTTCTTTTTATCATGTTCCTCAAGAAATGTAAAACTTGGTAGTAGTTATTTATAATCTCATATGTTTTTGGTTGCAGATGACAGAAGCTCAACTCAAATGAACATCAACTGAAAAAATAACTAATGTAGAATTTGTCTAGAGAGTCTATAAATTCTAACTTCAGACATAGGTGCATCGAGGAGCACCTGAATCATCATCATTAGGTCTTACTTTCTCCATTTTATATATGCTTTTCTAGGAATCTAGCTTAATCTAGCATAATCAGTGGTATGCCAGCTGTCCCCTTGACATACCATTCTGCCTAAGGACACCTTTAAGCTTACATTTTAAACTTTGAGTGATCATAAACATTTTTTAGAATATTTTAAGAATGCTTTGCTCATGTATTCAACCAGTCCTAAAGTAACTATTATAGCCATATTCATTTGTTGCACTGATTTTCCTAGGTGGGTTTTATAACCATCGTTAGGTTAGAGGTATAGTCAGCACATTTAATATGAATGGCATGGACTTAAAAATAAAAGGAATATTTTCCTAAGGAAAGTTGGGTTACTCTTACTAAAAGAAGAGGAAATTGGTGATGAGCAGCCAGAAACTGGAGAGGTTCATGCCAACATCACAATTCCTTGATGACTTCATTTTCAAAACGTCCTCTCCATTTAACTAGAAAATAATTTCTTTTTTTAGTGGTTAAATGAGCTGTCCATATAATATTTTTCATTCTGAATATTCAGTCTCTAAATACAACCTACTGTCTTCCTACATTTCTAAACTTCTCACCCTTGATGTATTTATTTTTGTTCTCCCCTCCACTAACTGTACCCTCCACCAGTTCCTTCTGATCTTATACACCTTTCCTGGTTTCAATTTTAATATTTTGAATAATACTCATGTTGGCCTTTAACACATAGAGAGCCATATATTTCTCTAGCAAAATGTATTTATTCTAGAACCAAAAAGAACTGCAGTTCAGGACATGCAGTGTAAGAATAAACAATGTGCAAGTCCAGAAAAACAAAGGAGAGGAATGCTCTTTTATGGATGTGGAGAGGCTGTTGGAAACTGAAAGTTCAAAGTAGAGTGACTTTTCATTGGCTGAGTTGTGGCTGTTTACCATTGGCTGAGTTGTTACTGGGCAAAAATCTTCTACCTGCTGAGGTAGTACAGTAGCATCACTTCATAGTGGAGATGCAGGTACTGTCTCTTCCTGTTGAGGTCAGTAGCATGTGTGGAGTGACACATGTGTGAGAGTTCTCTCTTCTGGCTGCCTGACTCCATTTTAAATGAGGTTTCTGTTTATTAGTTTTTACACTGTCATTGACATTTTTGATTCCACTGTCCTCTGTTCTTCCTCAATTCCTACCTTGTTAATCTTTAATCAGGATTATGATAATTTAGCTCCTCCTGTTTCTCTTCCTGGGTGCTGCTCATTGCTCTGCTGCAAAAGTTGTAAGATAGTACAGCTAATTTCCCTACACACACATGTCAACCAGTCAAACATTCAAATGAGTCTTCTCTTTTGTTTAGTATTTCGTTCACTTTCTTTGGATACTATGCTAAACAATTTGTGTTTAAGACCCTTCCTTGAGCAACCATTTTAAACTAAATTTAATACACACATACCACTTTTTCAAGTCAGGCTTTCTCAACATTTTTCCTGCTGACTTCAACATATCAAACATCTTCATCAAAAGCAGTATTTTTCCATTTATCAAAGGCTAATCCCTCAAAAAAAATTTTTCTTCTTTTTGTTCTCCATGATTATGTTAAGTTCACAAATCCTAGTACTCATATGTTTTATGCTTCAACAAAAAGAATTGGCTGTATATTAATGGGAAAAACTCCGCTGTGCCTTTGCATATTCTGTTCTTTCTAACAAAATGCCTGAAACCTCTGGTTTTTCCTCCACAGACACTTTTGTGTGTGTGTGTTTGAATTATCGCCTGATCCTATCAAGTTGGATGCAGGTAGTATGTCCTTGTTTTCCCCACCTGTTTGTCTTATTACTATTTCAACTATATTTATGTGATATTTTTCTAGTATGAGGCAAATGAATTTTTCAAGGTTTAGAAATGTATTAGGCCCAGGACCTTGAAGAAGCTGACTCATTCCCTCAGAAATCTGAGAGAGTGGGCCCTGGCTGGTGTGGTGCAGTGGATTGACTGTTCGCCTGCAAACCAAAGGGTTGCCAGTTTGATTCCCAGTCAGGGCACAGGCCTGGGTTGTGGGCCAGGTCCCCAGTAGGGGACACACAAAAGCCAACATATTGATGTTTCTGTCCCTCTCTCTTTCCCTTCCTCTCTTTCTAAAAATAAGTAAATAAAATCTTAAAAAAAAAAAAGAAATCTGAAGGAGAGGGCATGAAAGGAGTTTGTTTAGGGAACACTGTTTAATAAAAGTCCTCTTGCTGAGTCATCCCAGTATTATCCATTGTGAAAATGGCTTCATGTGTAAAGCAAAGACATCTGAGACAAAGTTGCTTCTTCTTTCTGAAGACTAGACTCTGTCTCCTACTATAAAGAATAAAGATGCCAGAGAATCATTTTCCCATAATCCACTGCAGTTAGAGCATCAACACGTGATCCAATTCTGGCTAACTAGGTCTAAAAATAATTGTTGGAAGGCTATTTGAAAGGCTCTTCTACCCAATAAAAATACACACAGAGACAAATGTCCTCATCAGCCAGATGTGATTTTGTTTACATATAATGATTGAAACTTTATATCCAATATATTAAGGCAAATCATTCTGAAAATGAAGAACAGTAAACAGAAAGAGTCTCTTCTCCTTGAAGACTGTTGAAAAGCTGAACCTATGGTCTTCTTATCATGTGATAGGGTAAATATTATTTATTGCTTATGCTATCTTTAATTACACTTTTTTCTTGCCCTGTGACAAATTTTCTGAACTGATAAAACTTCTGAGCCATAAAACTGGAAATTTAGGTCTAAGGAATATGGGCTGACCCAAACAGATGATAGCACTGTTGAAAAGAGTTACTCTCTCTACAATACTTCAAATCCTAAGGCCTGAACGCTTAAAGTTGTACAAATGCCAGTACCATGACCTGATCACTAAAGTGGTCTCTGTGTTAGGTTCAGCAGATAGTTTCCTACATCTTAGTTATCATGTGTTACTTCAGCAGTTAAGATTACTGAACAATGAAAAAAAAAAAAAACATGAAGAGCAGCCAAAACAACTCTTCTTGGCAGCAATCTCTGCCCCACACCCATTCCCCACCTTAGTTCATGTCCATGGGTTGTACATATAAGTGCTTTGGCTTCTCCATTTCCTATACTATTCTTAACCTTACCCTGTTTATTTTGTACGTATAGTTTATGCTTCCTATGGCCTGTACCTTTTCCCCCAATCTCCCCTTCCCCTCTCTGCTGATAACCCTCCATGCAATCTCCATTTCTGTAATCCTGTTCCTGTTCTTGTTGCTTGTTTAGTTTGTTTTTGTTTTGTTTTTTATAGGTTCGGTTGTTGATAGTTGTGAGTTTGTTGTCATTTCACTGTTTATAATTTTTATCTGCTTTTTCTTAGATAAATCCCTTTAGCATTTCATATAATAAGGGCTTGGTGATGGTGAACCCCTTTAATTTGACCTTATCTGGGAAGCACTTAATCTGCCCTTTCATTCTAAATGATAGCTTTTCTGCATAGAGTAATCCTGGATGTATGTCCTTGCCTTTCATGACTTTGAATACTTCTTTCCAGACCCTTTTTTCCTGCAAGGTTTCTCTTGAGAAATCAGCTGATAATCTTATGGGAACTCCTTTGTAGGTAACTGTTTCCTTTTCTCACTACTTTTAAGATTCTCTCCTTGTGTTTAATCTTGGTTAATGTAATTATGATGTGCCTTGGTGAGTGCTTCTTTGGGTCCAACTTCTTTGGGACTCTCTAAGCTTCCTGGACTTCCTGGAAGTGTATTTCCTTTGCCAGACTGGGGAAGAAAATATTTTTTCAAATAATTTTTCAATTTCTTGCTCTTCCGCTTCTCTTTCTGGCACCTGTATGATTCAGATGTAAAAATATTTAAAGTTGTCCTGGAGGTTCCTAAGCCTCTCCACATTTTTTTGAATTCTTGTTTCTTCATTCGGTTCTGGTTGAATGCTTATTTCTTCCTTCTGGACCAAACTGTTGATCTGAGTTCTGGTTTCATTCCCTTCACTGTCGGTTCCCTGTACATTTTCCTTTATTTCACTTTGCATAGCCTTCACTTTTCCCTCTATTTTGAGGCCATACTCTACTATTTCTGTGAGCATCCTGATTACAGTGTTTTGAACTCTGTATCTGATAGGTTGGCTATCTCTTCATTGTTGTATTTTTTCAAGAGATTTGATCTGTTCTTTCATATGGGCCATTTTTTTTTTTTTTTTTTTTTTGTCTCAGCACACCTGTTACATAGTAAGAGGAGGGGCCTTAGGTATTCATCAAGGTAGGGCAACCCGGGTTGCTGCGTTGTGATGCTATATGTGGGGGATGGTCCAAGAGGGAACAATGCCACTTGCTGGGCTATTGGCTGACTTTCAGTCACTTCCCCCGCTACCCACAAGCAAATTGGGCCCTTCTGGCGCTGATTCCCAGTGGGTGGGTTTGTGTATGTTCTGGGACCCTGTGGGTCTCTCCAACAAACTCTCCTGTGAGGCTGGGAATTTCTCCCACTGTTGCAACCCCCACAGATTTTTTCAGTCAGAGGTTTTGAGGCTTTAGTTCCCTGTGCTGAAAACCTGGGTTGTGCGGTTTTTCTTGCTCCCCAGTTGTTCCTCCTGGTTTATCCACACACAAATGTGGGATTGCCCACTTCGCCAGCTGCTTTCTCACCGAGTCTTCCAGCTGCCATCTTGTCATGAGTCCTCTCAGCCCCTACTGTCCATCTCCACCTCTCCTACCAGTCTGGATGAATGTTTCTTCTTTAACTTCCGGTTGTCAGGGTTCCATACAGTTCAATTTTCTGTCAGTTCTATTTTTTTTTTCTTTAATTTGTTGTCCTTCTTTTGGTTGTGGGAGGTAGCATAGTGGTCTATCTATGCCTCCATCTTGTCCGGAAGTCTCCAAATAAATAATTTTATTGGGAAGATATACTTGATTCTTAGGACTGTAAATACTTTAAGAAGGTAATTTACATTAGATATATAATCCTTATATTTCAAGAGTTGAGAAGTATCATCCTTTATTTTGTTTCATATTATTTGCAAGTCTGTATTTCAACTGTATAAATGTAAGCAATGTAATATGTCCCATGCTGCTAATGGAGCTTGAAATGAGGATGTGCATTGGCATCATGATGATGTCAGCAATCCACATGAAAAATAAAACATAACCTACATAAATTCAAAAGCAACAAAAATAGTTCACCTTTCTATATTTGAAATTGGCTGACCATATATAGTAATAGATGATGTTGGGAAGAGATATTGTTTTTCAGACTTTGCAAAACCAATGGCAAGTTTGTTGATGAAGAATCCTTTAATGCTATGCAATTAGTAAAAAATGTATATTTGACCTCACTGTCCATATTGTAAAATTTAATACAGGGTCCATAAATCACTATAGGGAATAGAGTTTGGTAATTACTAGTATTTGATATATTTTACTATAAAACCATTAATGATTTCTTAAACTAAAATTACATTTTCATTATGAATTACTGAATTGTTCTATATTTAATTCCTAAAATTGCATGTGTTTAACTCCATCTCAACCAAGGTATGGCAAAACAACAATAATACTAATGTGAATTATGAAAATTTAAAAAGTGAACCAGGTATTCCAGAACAGAAAATGAAGGAATGGAACACAATGTTCCTTATGCAGAGTAAAACATTTCTTTCCACAAGTTCCCAAAATGGTTTCCTGTGAGGTTTGAGCCATTACTATATGTTATATGAGATACTTATCCATTGAATGTGAATTCAAATTTTGGAAAATATCCAAATGCTTGAGTCAGGACTGTGCATAAGGTGATAGAGCATTCTTTATCAGAGATGAAGTGTGAAGTTGAGATATTGAGTTCAAATGCTGAAGATAACTTAGGAATAGAGGTTCATAAGGAATTCATGTTGATGTTGTTTCAGCCCAACTACACAGAAGGAGTGGTTAGATTAATGACTCCTTCTATATCTGTCTCTTCCATTAGATCAGCAAGATATAATATGAGAAAAAAATTGTCAGATGACTTGGCATTTCAGAATAACATCTCTTATTCACAGAATGATTTTCTAATTCCTTGGATAATGTGTTCTCCAGGAGATCTATAAGAACTCTTCAGATGATCTGTAAGTATAATGATCTTAGATGAAAATCAATCCAACAGTAAAGGCACATAATATATTTATGTAAAATGCATGTACACAGTCACTCTGTTTAAATTTTAGACTATAGAATATTGATTTCTAAAATTGTGACAAATGCTATATGACAAAAGTTCAGAAAAAAGCAAAAATGTAAAGTAAATATTGTTCAAATAAAATTTCCACTTATTAAGCAAATGTTAAAACAAACTGTAGAAATGCTAAAGAGAAAATAGCTGTTTATGGAGAGTTATTATATTGGTAAAGCATAAGATTGGAACATTTTTAAAGCCTTCTGAAGAAAAGAAGCAATCTATGAGCATTTCACTAAGCAATAATGGATAGCTATCATTTTCTTTCTTTAAGAGACCTTTCTTTAGTATTCCAGACTTCTGTTGTCTGCCTTAGATTGGGTTCTGGATAGTTTTTTCACTTCAGCCACCAAATAATTAGTCAAACTGGACTGCCTTAGAATTTAATCTTTTTATTTGGCCTGGATTGGCTGTTCACCAGCAATGTCTAGCAGTATATCTCTTTGCTTAGCATATCTTGGCAATTGTGAATAATGCTGCCATGAATGTAGGAGTGCAGGTTTTTCCCTCCCAGTGTATAGCCAGAAGTGCGAATGCTGAATCATATGGTAGCTCTATGTTTAATTGTTGTATAGAAACCTCCAAACTATTTTCTATAGTGCTCCATATTTCATAGTCCCACCTATCTACAAGGCCCAGTGGTGCCCCTTTATCTATATCCTTGTCAGAATTGTTATCTGTTGTCTTTCTGACAAAAAAAAAAGGCATTTTAACAGATGGGAGATAATATTTCACTGTGGTTTTATTGGAATTTCCCTAATAATTAGTGATGTTGAGCATCCTTTCAGGTATATGATAGTCAATGGTATATCTTCTTTAGAAAAATGTCTATTCAGGTGGTTTGCCCTTTTAAGAAATCGGATTATTTGGGTTTTTGTTTTGTCTGGTTTTATTTATTTATTTTTTTGCTTGCTATTGAGTTGTGTAAATTTTTAAATATACAATTAAGTTCTGTCCAGAAAGTATGCAACCATGTAATATGAAAAATAGAGACATTTATTGAAGAAGATACAGGGCACAAGAAACATTGTACATAGGACAATGATGCCTCAGTCTCCTTCAAAGTAGGCACCTTGGGACCTCAAACAGTTCTCCCAGTTTCTCTTCTACTATTCAAAACACTCTGCACAATACTTAGTTAGAATAGCCACTAGCTACCCTGTTGTATACTCCTGAATTTCACTGATGGTCTGAAATCTCTTACCTTTCGAAGGTGACTTTACTTGTAGTTTTGGGAAAACCCAGAAGTTTAAGGGTGCCAATTCTGGGCTGTAGCAGGACTGAGACACAGGGTGCCTTGATTTGCCAAAAAACTCTGCACAAGATATGATGCATGAGTGGGCATGTTGTTGTGATGAAGATGCCAATCAACAGTTGTCCATAGTCATGGTCAATTTCATTGTACTCTTTCTCTCTACCAACAAAAACATTGAGGTAGTAGTTCTTATTACTTGTTTGGCCTGGAGGGGGATACTAATGATGGAAAACACCTTCCCAATAAAAAAAAAAAAACACAGTTCACATAGTCTTGATATTGCTGCAACTTTGCCTCTTCTTTATGGGTGTGAACCAGGCGATTTCCATTGGGACAACTGAGCATTCATTTCCAATCATAGCCACAGACCCATGATTCATCTCCAGTTATGAGCTTCTTGAGGAAATTTGATTCATTGATGGCGGTTTGAATAATGTCATTAGCAACTGCAGCATGATGTTCCTTCTGCTCTGGTAGCAGAAGCCATGGGACAAATTTTGACACAATATATTTCATGCCAGATCCCACATCAAAATTTTGGACACAGTAGTTTTTGGAATCCCCAAATCAGCCTCTAGTTCTCACATTGTCAGTCATTGATCTTTGTTGTTTGCAGGCTGTACACATTCAGCATTCTCAGATGTTCTGCTTGTTGCAGGCCTTCCAGAATGTGAATCACTTTCAACTGATTCTCAATAATCTTTGAAGCATATGTGCCACACTTTTATTTGTACTTCACTCATTGTATTGTCTCCAAAAGGCTTCTGAATCATCTGAATAGTTTCCATGGAGGAATATGCAACCTTAACACAAAATTTGATGCAGGTTTGTCACTCTACTCACTGTCATTTTGAATGTTATGTCCATATATATCCTTAGAAAAATTCCAGCCACTGTTAATATAATGGTAACAATTTGCATGACCTCGATGTAACTCACAGCCAAGGAGAGTGGACTAGAATGTGCATGGGTGACCAATGACAACTTCACTATACTAATCAGTGGGAGTGGTAGACTCTGTTGAGTTTTGATGTATACTGTGTGACCATTACATTCAAAATAACTGTGTAAGGAGAGAAAAAATTCTGCACCAAATTTTGTGTTAAGCTTGAACATTCCTCCACAGAAATTATTCAGATGATTCAGAAGGCCATAACTATGGGCAGTTGGTTATTGGCAGTTTCATCAGGACAACACACTCACTAATGCATCGCATCACATCACATGCAGAGTTTTTGGACAAAACATCAAATTTCCAAGGTGACCCAACCCCTCCTACAGCCCAGATATGGTACCTTTTGACTTCTGGCTTTTCCCAAAACTGAAATCATTTATGAAAGGGAGGATATTTCAGAACATCATTGAGATTCAAGAAAATACAATGGGTAGCTGATGGATTTTTTGAGAACCATGTAAGGTCATAAGGTGCCTACTTTGAGGGACTGAAGCATCATTGTCCTGTGTACAATGTTTCTTGTGTCTTGTGTCTTCTTTAATAAACACCTCTATTTTTCATATTATATGGTCAGAAACCTATTAATACCGTTTTAAATATGTGGCTTTCCAATATTTTCTTCAATTCCATAGGTTGTCTTTTCATTTTGTTGATTATTTCTTTCCCATACAGAATATTTTCAATTTGATGTAGTCTCACTTGTTTATTTTTCTTTTCTTGCTTGTACTTTGATGTTGTATCCAAAAAAAATTGTTGCCTAGACCAATGTCAATGGGTTTTCTCCCTGTGTTTTCTTCTAGAAAAAATATGATTTCAGGTTTTACATGTAAGTATTTAATCCATTTTGAATTAATTTTTTTGAGTGGTGTAAGGTAAGGGTTTAATTTCCTACTTCTGCATGTAGACATCCAATGTTCCTAATAATATTTATTGAAGAGATTATCCTTTCTTCACTGAGTTTTCCAGAATGACATCCAAATTGAAAATAATAACCATGGGGAAGATGGTGGAGGAGTAAGTAGAAGCTAGACCAATCTTCTCCCAGGATCAATCTGGAATTACAATTAAATTGTAGAGGAATCATCCTAAATAACCAACTGAACACTAGCTGGAGAGAAGCCTTATAACCAATGACAGAAGAAAACACCACAACAAACTGGTAGGGAGGCCACAGTAGGCATGAGAGGGCTGGCTGGGCTCCCCTGAGTGGTAGTTGAAGTTATGGAGGGATATCTCAGTGGGCAGGAGTTTCCCCTGAGAAGAGGGGGTCTAAACTCCAAGATGGGCTCCCTGGCATATAGCATCAGATCTAGAAAGGAATTCAGATAACATCTAGCCATGTAAAGCAGCAGAGTTTCTATCTGCCAGAGAGAGATGGCTGGAGATTCAGAGAGCCTCTTAAAGGGTCAATGCACAAAATTTCATTTGCAACCACTTACCCTGGGATATAGCAAAGAAAGGGCATAGTGGACTAGAGACAATTGAGTAGAGGCTTAGGCAGGTAGCTTTGAGGAGAAAACTGAAGAAACAGCCAACAGGATCCCTGTGCTGTGTCATCCTCCATACTGTAGGAGCCATCTTTCTCAAGCAAAGCAATCCCCTCCAAGTGGCATTAGCCTGAGAGGAAGCCATAGCTATTCCCATAGGAATTTCTCTGTCAGACCCTGTGGAGCTTAAGCAGAGCTGCTGATTAGAGCTTGATTAGTTTAATAACTAACCAGTTTGACTGCTGATTAGTTTACTAACTAAGGCAGAAAACACAAAGAAGTATGCAAAATAGGAAAACAAAGAAACACACTCCCAATGAAAGAATGAGAGAATTCTCCAGATGAAGAACTAGGTGAAATAGAGACAAGCAATTTATTAAATAGCAAGTTTAGAGTACTGATTATAAGGATACTCAACAGCATGAAAAAAGACATAGAAACCACAAAAAAGACAAGTCAGAAATAAAGAATGCAATATCTGAAATACATAATACACTAGAAGGAAAAATGAAAACAGTAGGTTAGCCCTGGCTGGTGTAGCTCAGTGGATTGAGCGCGGGCTGGGAACCAGAGGGTCCCGGTTCGATTCCCAGTCAGGGCACATGCCTGGGTTGCGGGCCAGGTCCGCAGTGAGGGCCATGTGAGAGGCAACCATACATTGCTGTTTCTCTCCCTCTCTTTCTCCCTCCCTTCCCCTCTCTCTGAAAATAAATAAAATCTTAAAAAAAAACCAGTAGGTTAAATGAAACAGAAGACTGAATCAGTAATTTGGAAGACAAGGTAGAAAAAAACAACAAGGCAGAGCACTAAAAAGAAAAAGAGTTTTAAAAAATGAGGAGAGCTGAAGAAACATTTTGGAATACGTGAAGTATAAGAACATCTGCATCATGGGGATAATGGAAGGAGAAGAGAATGAGCAAAAGATCAAGAACAAGTTTGAAGAAATATTGACTGAAATGTTATCTAATCAGGTAAAAGAAAAAGACACACAAGTATAGGTAGGCCAGAGACTCCCAAACAAGTTGGGCCCAAAAAGGCCTACACCAGGAAACATCATAAGTAAAATGACAAAGCTGAAATACAAGGATAGAATCCTAAAAGCTGCAAGAGAAAATAAGGTAGTTACCTACAAGGGAGCACCAATTCCGCTATAATCTTATTTCTCAACAGAAACATTAAGGCCAGAAGGGAGTGGTGTGAAATATTCAAGGTGATATACAGCAAAGACCTATAACCAAGGCTACTTTACCCAGCAAATCTATCATTTAAAATTGAAGGAGAAATAAAGAGCTTCCCAGACAAGAAAAAGTTAAAGGAGCTTGTTAACACCAAACCAGTTCTACAACAAATGTTAAAGGGCTTGCTTTAAGAAGAGAAAGAAAAAAAAAGGGGGGAAATATTCTGACAATAAAATGGCACTTCATACATATTTATCAATAATCACCTTAAATATAAATGGATTAAATGCTTCAACCAAAAGACATAGGGTAGCTGAATAGATAAGAAAACAAGACCATATACATACTACCTCCACAATACCCATCTCAGATTAAAACGTACATGCAGAATAAAAATAAAGAGATGGAAAAAGATATTTCATGCAAAAGGAAAATAAAAACCTGGGGTAGTAGTAATTATGTTGGACAAAATAGACTTTAAAGCCAAGGCGATAGTAGGAGACAAAAAAAGGACACTATATAATGATAAAGGGAATAACCCAACAAGAGGATATAACCCTAGTAAATATTTATGTACCCATTACAGGAGCACCTAAATATGTAACACACATCTTGATGGACATAAAAGGAGAGAGTAATAGAAATACAGTCATAGTCAGAGATATTATAACCGTTGATTTCAATGGATAGATCTTCCAGGCAGAAAATCAACAAGGAGACGGTAGTCTTAAATGACCCATTAGATCAAATGGATTTAATAGATATCTTCAGGGGATTTCACTCCAAAGCAGCAGAATACTTTTTAAGTGCACATAAACTGTTTTCTATGGCAGACTATATGTTAGGACACAAAACAAGTCTTAATAAATTTAAGAAGACTTAAATCATATCAAGCATCTTCTCTGACCTCAATGCTATGAAACTAGAAATCAATCACAAGAAGAACACTAAAAACCATGCAAAGGCATGGAAGCTAAATAACGTGTCATTAAACAATGAATGGGTCAACAACCCATTCATTGAACTAACAAGGAAAAAATCAAAAGATACCTTCAAACAAATAAAAATGAGGACAATAATCCAAAATCAGCAGGACACTGGAAAAACAATCCTAAGAGGAAAATTCATAGCATTATAGGCCTACCTTAAAAAAAAAAACAAAAAAAAAAACAAGAAAACACTCACATAAACAATCTAACTTTACACTTAAAGGAACTTGAGAAAGAAAGAAGAAGAAGAAAAAAAAAGAAGCCCAAAGTGAGTGGAAGGAAGGAAATTATCGATAAAGATCGGAGCAGAAATAAGTGATATGGAGTCTAAAAAAAAATGATATAAAAATCAATGAATCCAAGAGCTGGTATTTTTTTAAACTATATTTTATTGATTATGCTGTTACAGTTGTCCCACTCTTCCCCCCCCTTCTTGCTCCCCACCCTCTTACCCCCCGCCTTTCGTGACCCTTTAGTTTTGTCCATAGGTCATACACATAAGTCCTTCTGCTTCTGCACTTCCTATACTATTCTTTTTTTTTACTTTATTTTATTGATTATGCTGTTACAGTTGCCCCGCTTCCTCCCCTTCATCACCACCCAGCCTTTATTGTATGAAATGTTGAAGGGAGTTATATGAGGTATGGAGGAATATCAACAGGGGAGTGGTAGGGGGAGAAGGTGGGAATGGGGCACAGAAAAAGTAGCATAAATGGAAGGTAGACAACAGACAGGGGGAGGTTAGAATAGTATAGGAAGTGCAGGAGCAGAAGGACTTATGTGCATGACCTATGGACAAAACTAAAGGAAGAGCTGGTATTTTTAAAAGACAAACAAGACTGACAAACATTTAAGCAGACTCGTCAAGAAAAAAAGAGAAAGGACCCACATAAATAAATCAGAAATGAAAGAGGAAAAATAACAACTGACACCAAAGAAATACAAAGGATTGTAAGAAAATTTTATGAACAACTATATGCCAACAAACCGGAAGACCTGGATAAAATGGATAAATTTCCAAGAAATGTATAATCTTCCAAAACTACCTCAGGAAGAACCAGCGAATCTGACTAGATAGATTACAACTTGTGATATTGAAGAAGTAATAAAAAAAAACACCCAACAAACAAAAACCTTGGACTAGATGGCTTCATAGGGAAATTTTAGCAAATATTCAGAGAACTAACACTTCTCATTCCTCAACTACTTAATAAAATTCAAGAGGACAGAAGGCTCCCAAACTCATTTTATGAGGCCTGCATTATCCTATTTCCAAAACCAGATAATGACACTACAAAAAAAGAACATTATAGGTCAATATCCCTGATGAACATAGAAACCAATATCCACAAGAAAATATTAGCAAACTGAATATAGCAATTCATCAAAAACATCATACACCATGATCAAATGGTATTTATTCCAGGAATGCAAGTTTGGGACAATATCTGAAAATAAAATAATGTGATTCACTACATAAACAAAATGAAGGATAAAAACCCCATGATCATATGAACAGATTCAGAAAAAGCATTTGATAAAATCCAGCACTGATTCATGATAAAAACTCTCAGCAAAGTGGGAATAGATAGAATATACTTAATAAAGTCCACATATGAAAAACCACTGGCAACAACATAGTCAGTGGGCAAAAACTACAAGCATTTCCCTTAAGAACTATACAGAGACATATGCTTTCACCTTTCTTATTCAACATAGTACTGGAAGTCTTAGCCACAGCAGTCAGACAAGAAGATGTAAAAAAGTCATCCAAATTGGAAAGGAAGTAGTAAAAACTGTCTTCAGTTGCAGTTGTCATGACATTATACATAGAGAACCTTGGAGATTCCACCAAGAACTACTAGAACTGATAAATGAATTCAGCAAAGTAGCAGGATACAAAATTAATATTCAGAAATCAATTGAATTTTATATGCTGATAATGAAATAACAGAAAGAGAAATTGAGAAAACAATCCCATTAACAATTGCTTCAAAAATAATAAAATACCCAGGAATAAATTTAACCAAGGATGTAAAAGACTTGTACTTGGTAAATTATAGGACACTGAAGATAGAAATTAAAGAAGATACAAATGAGTGGAAGCACATACTGTGTTCATGGATAGGAAAAATTAACATCATTAAAATGTCCGTACTATCCAAAGCAATTGACAGATTCAATGAAATTCCTTTCAAGATTACAATGACATATTTCACAGAACTAGAACAAATATTTCAAAAATGTATATGGATCCTGAAAAGGCCTCACATAGCAACAGCAATCCTGAGAAACAATAACAAAGTTGGAGGAATCACACTATCTAATATCAAAGTATATTATAAGGCCATTGTAATCAAAACAGCATGGTACTGGCTTAAAAACAGACACATATGTCAATGAAACAGAATAGAGAGCCCAGAAATAAAGCCACACCTTTATAGTCAATTAATATTCAACAGAGGAAGCAAGCACATACAATGGGCTACAGATAGTCCCTTTAATGAATGGTGTTGGGAAATTGGACAGATACATGCAGAAAACTGAAATTAGATCACCTTCTTATACCACACACAAGAACAAATTCAAAATGAATTAGGACCTACGTGTTGGACCCAAAACCATAAAAATACTAGAAGCAAACATATGCAGCAAAATCTTGGACATCATTCACAGTGATTTTTTATTGGATACAGCTCCTCAGGCAAGGGAAACAAAATTAAAAAAGAAACAAATGTGACTACATCAATCTATTAAGTTTTTGCACAGCAAAGGAGATCACCAACAAAATAAAAAGACAACCCACAGAATGGGAGAACATATCCCTCCACCCATCTGATAAGGGGTTAATATCCAAAATTTATAAAGTATTTACAAAACTCAACACCAAAAAAATCAAGCAACTCACTTAAAAATTAGCAAAGGACCTAAATAGACACTTCTCCAAGAAGAACATACAGATGGCCAATAGACATATAAAAATATGTTCATTGTCACTAACCAAAGAGAAATACAAAGTAAAACCACAATGAGATACCATCTTACACCTATCAGAATGGCTATCATCAATAAATCAACAAACAACAAATGATGGCAAGGATGTGAGGAGATGAGAACCCTTTTAACACTGTTGGTGAGAATGCAGTTTCGTGCAGCTACTGTGGAAAGCAGTATGGGGTTACCTCAAAAAAATAAAAATGGATCTGCCTTTTGACCCAGCAATCCCATTTGGGAATATATCCGAAGGAACCCAAAACAGTAATTCAAAAAAACATAAGCACCCCTATGTTCATTATATCATTATTTACAATGACCAAGATATGGAAACAGCCTTCGTGTCCATCAGTAGATGAGTAGATAAAACAATTATGGGACATTTACACAATGGAATGCTACTTGGCTGTAAAAAAGGAAATTGTACCCTTTATGACAGTATGGATGGACCTAGAGAACATTATGCTAAGTGAAATAAGCCAGTCAGAGAAAGACAAATACCATATGATTTCACTCATATGTGGAATCTAATGAACAAACTGAACTAACAAGGAAAATGGGGACAGATTCTTAAATGGATAGCAGGATGACGGCTAGTAGGGGTGGAGGTTAGGGGATGGAGGGATTGAACAAAAAGGAAAAAGGACTTGTGCACATGGACAACAGTGTAGTGATGATGGCAGGAGGGAATATAAGAGGACTATATGGTAATGGAAAAAATACAATAAAGATTTTTAATAAAGAAAATAAACTAAACCAAAATGTACATATAAAAAGGAGACAAATGGAAAATAATGAAATAAAAATGTTTTCTGCAAATTGCATAAATACACACACACACATACACACACATATGCCCTATAGGCCACCAAAACAAACAAACAAAAAAACTCCTAGAACAAAAAAAATACAATAAACTTGCAAAATATAAAAATCAGTTGCATTTCTTTTTTTTTTAAAGATTTTATTTATTTATTTTTAGACAGAAGGGAAGGAAGAGAGGGAGAGAAACATCCATGTGTGGTTTCCCTTCACGTGGCCCCCATCAGGGGCCTGGCATGCAACCCAGGCATGTGCCCTGACTGGGAATTGAACCATGACCCTTTAGTTCGCAGCCCGCACTCAATCCACCAAGCTACGCCAGCCAGGGAAAAAATTAGTTGCATTTCTATATACTAATAATGAACTGTCTGAAAAATAATTGAAAAAACATCTCATTTACAATAGAATCAAAACAATAAGCCCTTAGGAATATATTTAACCAAGGAAGGGAAAGACCTGTTAACTGAAAACTATAAGACTCTACTAAAAACTATCAGACTTTAATGAAAGCAATTAAATATACAAACATGAAAAATATTTTGTGTTAATGATTAGGAAAATTAATATTGTTAAAATGTCCTTACTACCCAAAACCACTTATAGATTCAATGCAATTCTTATTAAAATTTGATGACATTTTTTACAGAAATATAATAAGTGAACATAAAATGTGTATGTTAGCTAAAAAGACTCCAAGTACTGTACTAAATCAACTTGAGCAAGAACAAAGTTGGAGGTATCACATTGTCTGATTTAAACTTACATTACAAAGCTATAGTAATCAAAATAGTATGGTTCTGGTATGAAAACAGACAGATTAATGGAACAGAATTGAGAGCCATGAAACAAACACACACATATACCATTAACTAATAAAGGATACTTAATGGGAAAAGGATAGCCTCTCTATTTTTTATTTTTATTTATGTATATTTAAAGAATTATTGGAACACATGGGCAACTTCCTAAGATGGCGGCATAGGTGAATGCGCCGTGCTGCCTTGCACAACCAAACAAGGAAAAAATCAGAAATTTACACAACCCAAAACAGCCAGATCTGACAGAAAATCGAATTGAGAGGAAGTCCGACAACCAAGGAATTAAAGAAGATACAGTCATCCAGTCTTGTGAGCCGGGAGGAACAGGGAGGAGGGAGAGAGCTCGGTGACCCCACAGAGAGTGGGTGAGCAGATGGCAGGACCGCAGTTGGAGGGGCGGTTCCCGCAGGGCTGCAGCACACCCAGACGGGGGGCCTGACTGAAGCGCGGCCAGCGCCCGGCTCATCCGGACCCAGCGGGGCTGAGACTGGTGGACTGGGCAGGTCCGCATTTGCGGGCAGACGGACCGGGAGAGAAAGCTGGGCACAACCCATCGGTGCAGATTGAGAGAGCCTGTGGGGGTGGAGTCGGTGGTGGGAGGAACTCCTGGCCTCACAAGAGAGTTCACTGGGGAGACCCGCGGGGAACTGGAGCTGTGCAGCCCGTCCACCAACCATGGAGCGACCCCCGGAGCCTGCGCAGAGGGGCTCAAATTGCTTGCGGGAGGTGGTGTGGATGCGGAGAGCGGAGCAGGCGCCATTGTGCTCTTAGGTCCCGCCTCCACGGGGTATGTCACAGCACAACTACCGTAGGTTTCCCTGCCCAGGTGAAGTCCCTTACAGTAACAGGCTCACCGAGGGAAAAAAAAATGGCCCAAAGAAAGGAACAGATCAAAGCTCCAGAGATAACCAACCAAGAGATAGCCAACCTATCAGATGCACAGTTTAAAACCCTAATAATAAGGATGCTAACAGAATTCGACAAAAAATTATCAAAATTGCTTGAACAAATGAGGAGAGATCTGCAGGGAACCAATAGAAATAAGAAGGAAACTGGGACTCAAATAAACGGAGTGGACCAGCAGAAAGAAAAAAATATCCAACCAGAAAAGAATGAAGAAACAAGAATTAAAAAAATGGAGGAGGGGCTCAGAAACCTCTAGGACATCTGTAAACGGCCCAACATATGGATCATAGGGCTGCCAGAAGGAGAATAAGAAATCCAAGGAATTGAAAACTTATTTGAACACATTATGATGGAGAATTTCCCGAAGCTGGTGAAGGAAATAGACTTTCGGGAAGTCCAGGAAGCTCAGAGAGTCCCAAAGAGGTTGGACCCAAAGAGGAACACACCAAGACACATCATAATTACATTATCCAAGATTAAAAATAAGGAAAGGGTCCTAGAAGCAGCAAGAGAAAAGGAGACAGTTACCTACAAAGGAATGCCCATAAGACTGTCAGCTGATTTCTTAAAAGAGACCTTACAGGCAAGAAGGGGCTGGAAAGAAGTATTCCAAGTCATGAAAGGCAAGGACCTACATCCAAGAATACTCTATCCAGCAAAGATTTCATTTAGAATGGAAGGGCAGATAAAGTGCTTCTCAGATAAGGTCAAGTTCAAGAAGTTCATCACCACCCAGCCTTTATTGTATGAAATGTTAAAGGGAGTTATATTAGGTATGGAGGAATATCAATAGGGGAGTGGTAGGGGGAGAGGGTGGGAATGGGGCACAGAACAAGTAGCATAAATGGGAGGTAGACAACAGACAGGGGGAGGTTAGAATAGTATAGGAAGTGCAGGAACAGAAGGACTTATGTGTATGACCTATGGACAAAACTTAAGGGAGGGGAAAGGGGGGGTAAGGGGGTAGGGGCCAAGAAGGGGGGGAAAGTGGGACAACTGTAACAGCATAGTCAATAAAATATAGTTAAAAATTATTGTTATTCTATTACAGTTGTCCTAGTTTTTCCTCTTTACACTTCTCTGCCCAGCCCAACCCCGACTCTCACCATCAATCCCCACACTGTTGTCCATGTCAATGGATCATTGATACATGTTTTTGACTAGTCCCTTCCCCTTCTTAAATAATCTTTTTTCTTTACTTTTAATTGTTCTTTATGCTTTCTCCCTGCTAGCTCATTAGCAAGCATTTAATAAATTCTTTTGACTTCAGTTGAATTAGTACTATATGAAAGAGTCAAAAGTAAATGCATATGTTAAAAAATAGATCTAATGTGAGCATTTCTTAATGATAAACCTACCCAGTTTCTTCAGATGCAAATTGTTTACACTGACTATACAATGATTCAGAAGGAATAATACAGAGTCTGGCAGAAGTAACGCCTGGTTGAGTGTGGGATATTAATATGGGTGTAATAATTCATAGTTTTAATTTGAACATTTCACCTAAAATGCCATACGGTGTTCTTGAATGTGATATCGTAATGTTACAGAATTACATGCTTATGATTGTGTAATAAAAAAGGGGTGTTACTTGTGCCCAACCCTGTATAATGGCCAAAGTTAACTTAAAATGACATGTGATAATTATTTTATCTATGAAGGTATGGCTAATCTCTTTAAAAACTTGTTCATCCTTATCATTATATTTTACCTCATTTCCTGTGAGTGTGCTTAAAACAATATTTTAATATACATTTTATAATGAATTTAGAATAATAAAATTTGTGATTGAGGGAGTGTTTGATTTTCTAAAATACTACCTTATTCATCTATGTTCTCCATTCTGTGATACCTTTTTTTATGTAATAGTCACTCAAAACACTTAATTTATATATGCACATAAATATCTTTTTTTTAATGGAAGAGAAAAGCTCTATTGACTCTGCACCCTTTAAACTCAAAGGATTACAGCAATTACTGAATTTGTTACAGCATCTGACTCCTCAAATCTGGCCACCTAACCAAACCTTAATGTTAAAAACCATTATTTCCCTTTCCTTGAACAGTAAAATAATAATAAAATGTAACAACAAGAAGAATAAATGAGGTGAAGTTGGTTATATAAGGTATCTTCTAATGTAGCTTAATCAAGGCAAAAGTACTTCTTTGCACTTGATAATTTTCATTATAGAAATTGATCTTCAATGCCTTTTTGTATCTTTAATGTTTGTAAATAGATTTCTGGTTTTGTAACTATTCTAACAATTCAATTATAGATATTTTTTAAATTTTCTGTATAATTTTTATACATTTTACCTGTCTTCCTTATTCATATTCAACTTAGTTCTCTCTATGAAAATCAGATAATTTTAGTATCTTGACTTCTCGTTCAAATAGTTTTAAAATCTCATTATCCATCTTACTTTACATAAATTTGTTCTCAACTATCTCTCCAAATTGTCATATATTACATTTTTATCACTGCCTTATTTTATTCAGATTATCTTTTTATTGCCTTTTAACTAAAAGAGTCACCTAGATTTCCCTTCCATATTTTAAAAACAGTTGTTTGCCACTACTGTGATAATATCTTTCTACAGATACATACTTTTAAACACAATGTGAGATGGAGAGGTGCAGTTTCTTTAAAAAGTTTAGATTAATGCAGTGGTTGGTAAGGATTCACTCCTCATGCAAACATCTTAACCAGACTCTTTTATTCCTATTTTTTATTATAGTTGACAGTCAATAGTATATTAGATTCAGGTGTACAACATAGTGATTCAACATTTATATACCTTACAAAGTGATCACCATGATTAGTCTAGTAACCATCTGTCACTGTACAAAGTTATTACAATATTATCGACTATATTATCTGTGCTGAATATGACATCCTGTGGTAGGGCATGGAGGAATGGGCATAAAGGGTGAAGGGTATTAAGAGGTACAAAGTTCCAGATAGACTCTTTTAAAAGATGGAAGGTAGATTGCTAAATCAGGGAGTTTAGTACAAAGGAGGATATTTGGAATGTTTAAAATGCAGAATGAGCATGTTATGTAGAAAATGGATATACTTAATCTGGATTTTCCATTTACTTATGTTTTCATAAGTATCCTAATAACTAGTAGCAGATTTTGATATACTGTGTGTGAGTGATTCCCATCACTCATTCAGATCAATCAATTTATCCTGCAGCTTTATATATTTGTATTGTCTGAATTTTAAGGTAGGCATCTCAATATCAGCATTCTGTAGAGTTTTGTCAAACTCTCCCCTATCCAAGGCAAATTATGATTTATGGTATAACACAAAGGAGGACTTGAATATTTTCAAATCTTTTACCAACTCCCTTGGCTTTTTAAGAGTATGTTGCATATCACTGTCTGCCTATCCCTGCTTACTCCTCTTTAAGGACACCCTGATAATATATGTATCCCACCAGGCCTTAAGGGTCTCACTGAAGATAAGGTAATGATTCTCCTTTACTCTCTTTCACATTGATGGTAAGTACCTATATTTTACAAGAAAAACTATTATAAGAATGCTATGTGTTTATTACAACAGGAGTCATTGATTTGATTTTTATGTACAATGTTATCTTTCTCTGTGCTGTAATTATATACCTATACAACATATAACATCTTTTTTATTTCATTTGCCATCTCAAGAAAAGAAAGGAAGAAGTCAATGGCACAGTTATGGTGCTATAGAAAACTGACTCATATCATCAATGGACAGCCAGGCTGTGAGTGTAACCTGTGAAACTTGATAGATAAAGATCAGGAAAAGGACAACCAGGTTAGAGAAGGGCCATATTCTTTAATTGAAGCCAATAACTCATTACTGATATGATTAAGGTACCTCCCAGAAGTCATTAATAAATGTAAATGAAGATGGAGATTTTAAAATTTTAATATGAAAAGGGAGTATGTTAAAATGAGAAAGAATGATATAATAACAGGTGCCAACTCAGTGATGATCATCAAAGAGCCTAAGGGGGCAAACCAGAAGTTGAGGAAGAACTTATCAGTATTTCTCCAGCATGTCCATAGGGTGAGTATTCTTTCATTCTAAATAATCAGAAGTATCCCTAAATTGGTAGTATATAATTAACAGGACTACCATAGATGATTAAATTCACCTCCATGAAACTTCTCAATTCTCAAAAATAAATTCTGTATTTACCAAGCAGCTCAATTTTTTTTGTTGTTGGTGGTGGGTTTTTTTGTGTGTTTTGTGGGGGGAAAGGAGTCTTGGGATAGTTTATCTAAAAAGAAATGCAATGGCCGATATTAATATTTCCTTTAAATATACTTAGTGTAGTCAATCATTGATTTTCAGCCTTACAAATTCATCTCTTAAGTAAACGAATATATACTTACTCATAATAAATTTGTTTATCAGGACCTACAAAAGAGACTAAGTAGTAAATTGAGATTGAGTGTGAAAATCCAAATGTCTTTCTCTGTTCTGTCAAAATTACCTTCATGCTTACCAGAATTGGGCTTTCTAATACTCAATTACTTTATATTTTTATCATTACTAAGTACTTATTTACCTTAAAAGATGCTATGTGTAGTAAGTAGTGTGAGGAATAATAATACTTCTAATTATATACAAAACTATACAAACAAGGAAGTGTGGTTGTGTATTAAACACTGGGAAATATAATTAAAAAATCAAATCTCTAAAGCTGAAAATGTGCATAATGATGCAAAATCTAAACATATACTCATCTTAAATCTACCCTGGAATAGCACCCCATGTAGCTGTGGGACCCTAATAAAACTTCACAACATGGAAGAAAAGTTGAAGAAATATCAGGGTTTTTTGTAGTAAAGAAAGACCACCCTGATTGTTGTCTAAGAAAAAAGAAAAGAGGCAGACGCTTAGCAAATGTGAATTCTCACAAATAGTATGTTCAGTGGAGGTCCCAGCACCTTTCTCTTTGTCCCTGTGCTCTCTGCATTCATCAGGGGCCACGACTCTTTCCTTCATCTTTTCAAAACGAAGTTCATAGACGATCTTGAATGGGTGATCTATGAATGCAATTAATATATTTTACTCATTGGACTATTTGCATAACCTATTAAATAAAATTTAAAATGCACAAAGTTCAATTAGTATTTTTGTACAAGTCCCCAAATAAATGGTGTCATGACTCCGTAGCCAATGTCTTTCATTCTAATGCTTTGTAGTCACTCTTAAAGGTGAAAAGAAACATGGAAACATGGTTTTGCACAGAGGTTGAGAAAGATCATGTTGGTATCAGCAAATACACATTTTTCTCTCCATTATAATATATTCTCTCTCCTTTTAAATATCCCTAGTTACTGTAAAGCAGGTAAGATAAACTAGATTATTCTGGTAATAATACAAATTTATCATTAATACTACACTTTGCATTTGTAACAAATTTGTAGAAATAAAATTGCAGAATAGAATAACACCACTGTATTGAATTACTTTCTGTGAAAGAGAGATAATGCATTTATACATATATATGAATACCTATAACTTTGTAGATATTCCTATTCCATTTTCTAACTGCTTGACATTGGGCATGTTATTTAGTTCCATCACTTATAAAATCAGGATATTAATTGTACCTATTTTTTACCGTTGGCAAGTTTATCAAATGAGATGAACCCAATGCACATAAACCACATTGCACAAGGGATGGCACAGAGTAAGAACTTAGTAAATATTAACTACTCTAGAATTATGATTTATATGTATTTTGTAGGATAAGATCAGCTAGGTGATGAGATTACCAGTATTTTCTATTTATCTATATGACCTATTCTGCATTTTTAATGCATATGGATTATTTTTATGATAAAAATAAGGCTATTTTAACTTTGAGATAAGTGTATTTTGTAAGATATGCTTTGAAATTTGCATAATTATACTATTGCAGTTGGATCGGTGACTACTTCTTCAACCATTCCTACAACATTAAACATTTATGTCTTTTCTATGAAATTTATCCCAACCTCCTTTGCTTCATAAGAGCTATCACTAAAAACTTTTTTCAAAATGTAAAAATTAATCACATTTCTACTGAAGACTTTTTTCAGCAAATAAGCAAATTCTGCAAAATAGCACTTCTCTTTTGTTGTATATTATTACTAAACATAATATTTATGAAATCCATGTGATACAAGAATATTAATTTATAAAATTATGAACAATTACAGGAAAAATGGACCTAATTACTAAGTTATTTCGTTCTTTAAGTTCTCTAGTACAAATGATTTCAGGCCTTTTTGGGATCAGGGCTGCTCATTATTCATCTTTATATCCCCTAGTATAGTGCATGATAAAGCAAGTATTTAAATAGAATTACCCAAGAAAGTTCTCATATAGTAAGGTTCCTTACTGTAAAGTAAGATTTGATGATTCAAAGATAAAAACAAAAATTGAAACAATTTATTCATTCCATTTCTCTCATATCTTCAATGTGCCAAACATCAAAGATGGTGCTAAAAACATGTTTAAAAAAATTCTATATGTCTGAATTTTAGACTTAGCATTGAAGGATACATGACATTAACTAATTAATATAATGTTCTTCCTAAAGTATTTAAAAATATTTCCCATATAATAGGTGTTGCCACGTCTCTGTTTAAAAAAAATAATAAAGGTAATCTAATTTTAAGTGAATTCAGAAATTGATGGAGAAGTATGTTTGCACAAAAAACCTGCAACTTTGCTTCTATATGTGACTATTTTATCAGGATGAGCCTTATACCTTATTAAGAATTCAGAACATACTTTTAAGGAATTCAATATCTGGAGGACTATACAGAAGGGATGAAAGAGACCTAGCCTCCAGGAGGCGACCACTGTCATGCCAACCAGAGCAAACAAAGCATCTGCTAACTCATAAACGCTGTGAAGGGTCCCTAACTAGCAGTACAGTTTCTTCATGATAAATTCAGTCTATCTTTTCTACATGAGCTTGGAAACATTACCGAACTCAAAAGGGGCATGGGTGGAAGGATCATTTCTGAGAGCTGTCACCTACTTCCTGTTGCTAAGGAAACCACTTCCATTGTACATGTTCAGAATAGCAGGTTCCTTTGAATCCTGCCTTTCAAGCTCTATTTTTTTTTAAAGCAAACATATAGATATAGAAGCCATATTTTGAAATGGACACCAATTTATTGTTTGTTTCTACTATCTGGTGAACATGTCTCTCCAATTAGAGGTAATATACAGATAGATATAGATATAGATGATAGATATAGATAAAAATATCAGAGATAGACAACTTCTTTTTGTTGTTTTCCATTTTATAAAATCCCCAGTGCCTTTCCAGTCCACAAGAGTTGATAAATCTAAGCTATCCCTATAACCTGTGAATATGTTTCTCTTAACATTGGATGAAATAATTGACAACTTTTGATTTGAAAGGACTGGGAACATATTTAATTACTCCATAGTGATAGTAGTTGCTTGGAGATCCTTCACTGACACAGTGTGTGTCTTCTTTCTCATATAAAAACATTGTGAAAGTGCCTGAAATTTGCTTGGTTAAACATCTTGTGGAAGGATTCGCTCAAATGCCAGATTTCAATGAATTGGCTTTCAAAGTAAAATATAAGAATTGGAGTTCTATTAAACCACAATGATTGCTGTGTATATTCGCCAGCCATTAGCAACAGCATGTGCGGACATTGGCCATTCATGCTTGCTGATTTCATAACTTGGATTGTAAATGCTGTAATTATATGTTGTAATTCACATTATACAACTGAGAATCATAGCCCATTATTACAACATTCTCATTAATGTCCTGTTTATTTGAGATCTTTCAAAGAATTCCTTTGAGCACCCATCATGATATTTTTAATTATACTCTTTATATCTCTTTAAAATGTTTTGGACCTGTCTTATACACTTTGATGTGCATGGTGCCTTAAAACCACAGACTACAAAACCAAATTACATCACCACAAAGTTAAAATGGTTTTGATTATTGAATCTATAAAATAATTTCCCTCTCTTGTTGATGCCTATTCAGTGATTATAGTTCCTAATGAAAAAATTTGTTTTCAATTTCAGTTCTAGAGAAAAGTATACTCCTAAGCATTAAATTGGCTTATTTAATTGACTTCTACAATTGTGTACTCTTATACTGACTTATTGGACTTGCAATGGCTTTCAGTCTAACAGCCACTGATATAATGCCATATTTCCTGCAGAGACGAGTGTTTTATGCACAAAGAGAAATGTTAAAGTGTGAACATGTTTTAATTTCAAGGAGACTATTTCACTGATAAGCATAAAAATACTTAATTTAATGTACTCACTTATTTTCTTACAATAGGTATTCAATAAAGATATTTGTTCAGCAATATTAAACATTAATTTTAATGAAGTAAAATTATATATTTATACTTACCTACTATAATCTGGGGTCATATTCAGAGCTTCCCACTTGCACTTCTTATCAGCTGGTTATATAATTGATTTAAAATTTTGATATTTGATACTATTTCATTCCTTAGAGACCCATATTCATTCTTATTTCATTAGTCAGTAGTATATTGGCACTTTGATTTTAAAAACAAAACAATTGCTTTGGTTCATCAGTTTTCTATTTTGCCTCTGGTAGTATAATGTTTGATGACTTTTGTTGGTTTATTGCACTTTAATTAGCAAGATGCTTTGTGCCTTTTGTAGCATGCCGCTATGCTACCCTTAATTGAAATCTTTCTCTTGTGTCTGAGATCATTATATCACCTTGATGCCTGGAAATGCTGCTCTTAGGGAGTGTATGGTAATATTGCATTAGTCCTTTGAAGCTGAGAGTTTGATTAGCAGGATCTGATCTGACTCTTAGCTCTAGTATCTTCAAATGCAATTACAAATTACCTACTTACCTTAATACTGTATATATTCAGATACTTTAATACCACTTACTAGATAAAGTGAAATTTTACAGTGGGAAATTATTTCCTTGCACACACTTCAATGTAAAGGTCACACTTTCAGAATGATAAAAATATTACTCCCTATTTTGAACCCAATGGAAAATAGTTTTAAAAACAAGAAGAGTTAATGAGATCATTTTTGTTAATATCACCTTTTCCTTTCCTTTAGAATATTTCACAGCACATTCTAAATGACTGTTTCTTCCTTTGTGGGTTTTCCCTGTGCTTTTTCTAACACTCTAGGACATATTACTTTTAAGAGTACTCAGAATGCTTCTGTAGGGTGATTTGGCAAGACATTTATTACAATTATATCAAAAGGAAAATAATCAGAGATAGAAAACAAACTTTTTCAAAACCTGCAGGATTCCTTTGTCAAGGTAAGAATTTTACAAAAAATGTATTCAAATAATGAAAAAAAAAATAACTCATTATGTACCTTAAAGATGGTAGGAACAAAAGTAATCACAAAACACCCAAGAGTTTAACCATAACTTCCCACCATGGAAGACAGGAAGATTGTGGGATAAATACAGTTCGCATAGTGATGGAAAAGAATTTTAAAAGTTACAGGATCCAGAAATAATTGCTTTCCCTTAATTATTATTTTTAAGGAAGACAGAAATATATGCAGCAGGAAGAAATAGAACATTGCTAACAAACTGCCCCCTTTCCTTTAGCAAACTTAAAGTGGTCAATATATAATTCATTACACTCTGAAGAATCTAATGGTCAGAGAAGAGCTGGATCATTCCCATGCCCTTCAGGGCAGCCAAAGGGTCTGAAAGTTCTCCTCCTGCAAGGATCTGGGTGGTGCCAGGGGTTATATCTGAAGAGCACAAGTAGCAGGAGGAATCTTACAGTAAAAAGGCTGGAAATAAAAAGACATAAAGTTAGCTATGTTCTTTGATGATGTAATTGTAAGTGTTTTTCTTACTCTTTGTGATAACCTGTATTGTATAAATTGTATAAAATGAACAGATGTGCTTTATTACATTTTTCCTGAAGTTATTTCAGAAGTCATTCATTAAAAAAGTGGCTGCAGAAGGAACAGCCCCTACATTCTCATTAATCAAGTCTTTGTGAGGAGGATGGTTCAGCCTATAAACCAGTGAGTAATACTAGCTGAAGTATTATTTTAATTTTTTTCCCTCATAAAGGGAGTGGGGTGTGGGCTGTGTGGAGGAGGGCAAAAAGGGAAAATTGGAACAACTGTAATGCAATAATGCTAAAAAAATTAAAAAGAAAAAAATTGCTTATATGTGTTTTTTTTTTATTTTGTTCTGCTTTTTTTTTCCTTTGCTCAACAAAAGAGGAAAAAAATCTCATGGACACAGACAATAGTGAGGTGATTACCAGGGAGGGAGGTGAGGGGGAGGTAGAGGAAGGAGGGTATAGGGGAGATAAATAGTGATGGATGGACACTTCATTTGGGGTGGTGAGCACACAATACAGTGTACAGATGATGTGTTGTAGAAGTGGGCACCTAAAGCTTATATAATTTTGTTAATTAGTGTCACCCCAATAAATGTAATATAAAGAATAAATAAATTGCATATGCAGGTCTGTCTAGAAAGTATCCAGCTATGTACTAGGAAAAATAGAGACATTTATTGAAGAAGATACAAGGTATAAGAACATTGTATATAGGACAATGACACCTCAGTCCCCTTCAAAGTAGGCACTTTGGGACCTCACTTAATTCTCCCAATATCTCTTTCACTGTTCAAAACACTATAAAATCCTTTGTTGGAATCATCACCAGCAGCCCTGTTGTATTATCCTACATCTCATCAACAGTCTGAAATCTTTTTTGCTTTCAAAGGTGGTTTAAGTTTTGGGAAAGGCCAGAAGTCACAGGGTGCCAAATCTAGCTCATTGGTAGTGGTTTGAATTGAGTCATTAGCAACTGCAGTACAATGTTCCTTCTGCTGTGGTAGCAGAAGTCATGGAATGAATTTTGCCATGACATGTTTCAGGCCAACATCCTGCATCAGAATCTCAGAGAAAGTAGTTTTTGGAACCCCCAGATCAGCTTCTAGTTCTCATACTGTCAGCTGCCAGTCTTTGTAGATTACAGTCTGTACACATTCAACATTCTCAGGTGTTCTACCTGTTAGAGACTTTCCAGAATGTGGATCAGTTTTGACAGATTCTCAACCATCTTTGAAACATTTGTACTACACTTTTATTTGTGATGCACTCATTGCATCATCCTGGAGAGCCTTCTGAATCATCCAAATAGTTTCCCCGGGGGTATGTTCAAGCTTGACACAAAATTTGATGCAAAAATTTGTTGTTCTATTTGCTCAGTCATTTTGAATGGAATAGCCATGCAATATACATGTTTACTCAATGGTGTCTACTGCCCACACTGACTAGTACAGTGAAGTCATCTTTGTTCAGGCATGTGCATTCCAGGCCACTATCCTTGTCTGCCAGATTCTGTTGATGTCATGCAAACCATTCTCGTCATATTAACAATGGCTGGACTATTTCCAGACAGACCTCATGTGATGTTAGTTGTAATACATGTGACTTAAATTAAAATTTTATGTTTTAATACAATATTTTATAAATGCTGTGTGGAGAAAAGATTGCATAATTTAACATGTTAGTCACCATATATACAAATGCAGTGAACTATTCATTAAAACTGTAACACTTTTTGGTTCATCATTTATAATAATGATAGCACAAATAGTAAATAAAATAATGATTCAGATAAATCTTGGCCATCTTATCTGGGTGAATATACTTGTACGTTGGAATAGATTAAAATTTTTCATAAATTTCTTCATTACAATATAAAAGTAAAGACTCAGACTATATTATAATATCTGTATGGGTATATACATGTATAAGCATATGTGTATATATAAAATCTTATAAAATAAAGATACTATTAGGAAAATCAATACAAAAACATGTATTAGATTGAACCACATGAAAGTATCATTTCTTAGGTCAAAAGCAGTTGTGTATAAGTCTATATACATATGGTACATTTGCTATTTAAAGAAAAACTGGTTTCTGCTTTTACAAAAGACAGCCTAATCATATGTTTATTACATTGATAAATAAATATTATACTGTATCAAACATTAATTTTTAATTTGTTAAAAAATTTAAGAATATATTGATAGTATTTCTTGGAAATAAATATACTGACCAATTTGAATATACTAAAATCAAAATATTACTTAGATATACTTGGAAACTCATTAAAAACAAGTAAAGTTTTAGTGTTCCTCCCAGAGGAACATTTGCAAATAAGAGAAAAAGAAGTTTGTTTGTTTTTTTTTCATTTGGGTAAACTAATGTTTACTTAATATTTTTCAGTTTATGAGCTTACAAAAATATTAAAATATACTTCATGCATGAGTCATGAATCTTCAAACTTTAAAGTGCCTAATTTATAATAAAGGAGATAGTGTGTTATATTATTTCAAATATCTGAAATATTAAATTGAACAATATGAAATTGCCTATATTTAATCATCTTTGCATACAAATAAAACAATTTTAAGACCTAATTGATGGAAGTGGTAAGAACTGTTTCTGAGCAGAAATAAGGGGCATGAATTCCAAGTATGTGGGAAATGGAGAATATGCCACACTATTTAAATCCTTATATGGTCAATGTTAGTTGAACTCTAGGAAATGTGAATACTTGACCAAAAAACAAACAAAAACCTACCACCAGCAACAACAACAAAATTCTACACCTTGACATATCATATTCAATCTTTAGAAATCAGGATAAAATACATCATACTCAATGGGCAAAAACTAAATGCTGTTCCCTTAAAATCAGGAACCAGACAAGGGTATCCGCTTTCAGCACTCTTATTCAACATAGTACTGAAGTTCTAGCCACAGCAATAATACAAGAAAAACAAATAAAAGTCAACCAAATTGGAAAGGAGGAAGTAAACCTGTCATTATTTGCAGATGACATGATAGTGTACATAGAAAACACTAGTCTCCATCAAAAAACTACTCAACCTAATAAGTGCATTTGGAAAAATAATGGGATACAAAATCAATATTCAGAAATCCATGGCATTTCTGTACAGCAACAATGAACTAACAGAAAGAGAAACTAAGAAAAAATTCCACTTACTAAAACAAGAAAAATAAAGTACCTAGTAATAAATTTAAACTAGGAGGTAAAAGACCTGTTCCCTAGAAAACTATAGACCACTGAAGAAAGAAGTTGAGGAAGATACAAATAAATGGAAGCATATCATGTTCATGGATTGGAAGAATTAGCATCATTAAAATGTCCATACTACCCAAGAAATCGACAGATTAAATGAAATTCCTATCAAGATTCCAATGACATATTTCACAAATCTAGAACAAATATTTAGAAAATTTATATGGAACCCAAAAGACCCCAAATAGCCTGCCTCAGTAATCTCGAAAAAGAAGAATAAAGTTGGAGGGATCACAATACCCAATATCAAACAAGGCCACTGTAATCAAAACAGTCTGTTACTGGCATAAGAACAGACATATAGATCATAGGACGGAATAGAGAGCCCAGAAATAAACCCAGGTCTCTACGGTCAATTAATTCTTGACAGAGGGGGCACGAGTATACACTGGAGTAAAAATAGTCTCTTTAATAAATGGTGTTGGGAGAACTGGATTGGTACATGAAAAAGAAAGAAAGAATCAAGACCACCACTGACTTACATCATTTACCACAATAAACTCAAAATGGATAAAAGATAAAATGTAAATTGTGATACCAGAAGTCCTAGTGGAAAACATGGACAGTCAAATATCAGCTATCCCACATAGCGATATTTTTGCCAATATATCTCCTAGGGAAAGAGAAACACAGGAAAAAATAAACAAATGCGACTATATCAAGTTGAAAATCTGCATGGCAAAAGAAACCATCATCAAAATGAAAAGGGAACTGATTGTATGGGAAAACATATTTGTCAATGATACATCATCATGGATTTAATCCCCAAAATATATAAAGAACTCATATGACTCAACACAAAGAAGAAAAACAATCCAATTATAAAATGAGCAATGGACCTGTATAGACACTTCTCCAAGGAGGATATACAAATGGCCCATAGAAATCTGAAAAATGCTCAACCTCACTAGCCATCAGAGAAATGCAAATGAAAACTACAATGAGATATCACCTCACATCTGTCAGAATGGCTATTATTAGTAAATCAACAAACAACAAATGCTGGTGAGAATGTGGAGGAAAGAGGACCCTAGTGTACTGTTAGCAGAAATACAGACTGGCGTAACCCCTGTGGAAAACAGTATGGAATTTCCTCAAAAAATTAAAAATGGAACTACCTTTTGACCCAGGGGTTCCATTGCTGACAATATACCCTAAGAAGCTTGAAATACCAATTCAAAATAACTTATACATCCCTGTCATTGCAATGCTATTTACTCTAACCAAGTGTTAGAAACAGCTTTAGTGCCCATTAATAGATGAATGTATTAAAAAACTCGTACACTTACACAATGGAATATTATGCAGCAGAAAGAAAGAATGAATTCCTACCTTTTGTAACAGCTTATTTGGAAATGGAGACTGTTATACTAAGTGAAATAAGCCAGGTGATGAATGACAATACCATATGATCTCACTTATGAGAGGAATTTAATGAACAAAATAAACTAATGAGCAAAATAAGAACCAGAGACATAGAAACATGGAACAGACTGACAACTGCCAGAGAGGTGGGTGTGATTGTTAAATGGTGGAAAAAGGGGAAGGGATTAGTAAAAAAATATGTATGAATGACCCATGGACATGGACAACAGTGTGGGGAATGACTGGGAGTAGAGGATGGAGTGGGCACAGTAGGGCAAAGGGGCAAAATGTGGGACAGCTGTAATAAAATAAACAATAAGAAGAAGAGAAAATAATCAAAATGGGAACAAGTTCTACTTTATATAATTTATACATGAAAAGGTATAAGTGAAGATTAAGAGCTCAAAATGAGAAATTTGAACTTAAAAAGGGCTAACAGTGTGTTTTGAAAACAGTTAAATGCAATAAAAATTTTAGATATATTTTAATGGCATTGTAGGTTTGATGTTAAAGGAATGATTTAATAGGTAAAAGTGTTGAAGGGAGAAAAGAGATTGGATGCTGGGGAGTCAACACCTGCAGATTAAATTCACACATACTGGAGAAGAAAGGGATTAGAGTAATAAACTAATTTCTTCATCTTTTAGAAGTGTTTTTTAAAATAATTACATCACTTGTTAATTAAAAATTAGAGAAACAGAAATTTAATTATAATTACGTATTCCTAATTGTATAAATTCATGCTTCCGTTAGAAAATTTTAAATGGAGAACATTATAACAGCAACAACAACATCAGCAGCAGCAAACCCAAAGAGCTACCAAAATCTCATGTCAGAAGAATCAGACTGTGTGTGGGGAGGCGAGTAGCAGCATGCCAGTGGGCACTTTCATTTCTGTCCATCTCAAGTACACTGTATCACACTTGAGAGAATCACCATATTGTATAAAATAATGTTTTGTAATTTGTTTTTCTTTATTAGTATGTTACAAACCCCAACTCTAGCCTATTTTATACATATGGAGTTACAGTTTCATATAGATACTAAATCTAATAGTTATTACTCATCTTTAAGCAAACATTTAAATGTTTTACACTATTTTATCCTTAAAATAAATTCTACTGTTACTATAAAAAGCATTTCTTTAATACGTATGCAGGGTATACTCACATCATTGAAACATAAAAATTAAGGTTAAAGAAATATGTAAAACATATTAAATGTCTTCTTAAAGTCTCTCCTAATTCTTTCCAAACCTCAACACATGTGTGTTGGTAACCTTTAAGCATATACTGGAATATGTAGTTTCTAAACATATCAACCTTACCTTCTTTCACTAATTATAGGAGTATAATGTGTATAATTTTGTTTCTTACATTTTACACTTAAAATTATGTCTTTTAGATTTTATCATATATTTTTCATAGAGAGCTTTCCCATTCTGTTTTACAGATTCACGGACTTTCAATTCCATTGTATGGTTACTCTACAACTTACTTAACCAGTGCTCTATTGGTAGACATTTAGGTTGCTTCCAATATTTGCTATTACAAAATGTTACAATTAATTATTATAAAATGTTGCATGATTTTAGATGTGTAAGTATATACTAAGAGGTGAATTTGTTGTGCCAAAATTAGAAACTTATTGCAGTGATGATTTCACAACATACAAAGTTTAAATTATTTCCTGTACACCTAAAACTAATATAGTATGTCAATTATGTCCAATAAGAAATAAAATATATAAATTTATATTTCGGTAGGCTGAAAATGTCTTCCATAGGTGCTATACAAGACATTACTCTAATTAGCAATGGTTAGAGTGTCACTGACTCCGCAATACAGCAGCATTGCTAGCAAATCTTTGACTTTTTGCCAGCCTGTTTTGTGAAAACTGCTCACTCATCATCATTTTAATTTGTACTTGATCCTATTTCATATTTAAATGCTGTTTGTATTTCCTTTTTCTTTTTTGTAAACTTTTTGTTGATATTCTTTATATTTATCTCTTTGGTTGTTGGCCTTTTTCGTATTAATTTTAAGAGCCCACTATAGTATTAAGAAGATATAATTTGAATTTTATCCTTTTTCAGTTCATCAATTGTATTTTAATATTATTTTGTTTTAATAATTTTTCTATCAACAAGATTATAACTTTGTGTAATCATGTATAATATCTAGATTTTGTTAATTTTCTAAAATGGTGAAAATAGTAGACATTCTTACAATTTTCCAATATAAGATATAATTATTATAACCCCACAAATTTGGCATTGGGTTTGGGGCTGTTATAATTACATATTTTATCATTTAAGGAAGTATTTATCTATTATTATTTTTGCAGGCATTTTTCTTTCATGAATGGTTGAATTTTGTCAACTTTAACTTCTAAAGTGATGTTCATGTAATTTTCATACCTCATTCTCTTTATGAGATTTTATAATATATCACTTCATAGAAAGGCTTGAATGTTTTCACACATTTTGGATAGACAATTATTTTAATAGCATTACAATTATTTTATTTTTTAAATAATTTTTAAAAGATTTTATTTATTTATTTTTAGACAGAGGGGAAGGAAGGGAGAAAGAGAGAGAGAGAGAAATATCAATGTGTGGTTGCCTCTCATGTGGCCCCCACTGAGGACCTGGTGCACAACCCAGGCATGTGCCCTGACAGGGAATCGAATTGGTGACACTTAGGTTCCCAGCCCGTGCTCAATCCACTGAGCTACACCAGCCAGGGCTATAATTACATTTTAAAATATTTATTCTTTGCCTTAATTTAGATTTTTCTTTTTATCTGAGGGTGTGACTTCAATGCAAAATGTCTGTTTACCCATCATTTTCTCTTTTTATTTTATTTTTATATTTTTCATCATTTCACTTTCATTTCTGTTTTTTTTTTTAAATTTTCTGTCTGCCACATTCCTTTACCATGATTTTTAAATATGTATTTTTCTGAGGGCCCTTTCTCTTTTACCATCCCCTCTGTAACAGGTGGGTTTTTATTCTTACTTTTATTACTGAGGTTTTGTAACTCATGTATCATCACTTATCTATTTACAAATTTCATTCATAGAAAATAGTGTTGTATTAAGATTTTAAAAATTTGTTGCAAAATAATTAGCCACAATTTTCATTTGCTGTAGGATAAGAATATGTTCTGATACCTGGTGGGTGTGGTTCAATGGATTGAGTGCTGGCCTGCAAACCAAAGTGGCCTGCAAACCGTGTTTGATTCCCAGTTGGGGCAAATGTCTGGGTTGTAGGCCAGGTCTCCAGTAAGAGGTGAGTGAGGGGCAACCACATGTTGGTGTTTCTCTCCCTCTCTTTCTCCTTCCCTTTGCCTCTCTCTAAAAATAAATAAATAGAATCTTTTTTTAAAAAGTGTCTCTACAAAGTATTGTCCTGGCTGCTGTGGCTCAGTGGATTGAGTGCCAGCCTGAGAACCAAATGGTCACCGATTTGATTCCCAGTCAGGGCACATACCTGGGTTGTAGGCCAGGTCCCCAGTAGGGGGCACACAAGAGGCAACCACACATTGATGTTTCTTTCCCTCTCTTTCTTCCTCCCTTCCTTTCTCTCTAAAAATAAATAACATGAACTCTAAAAAAAAAGTTGTTCTGATAAAAATCTTATGTTGTTGTATTTTATGCATTTATTTTTATTGTTGACACTATTACAGATGTCCCCCATTTTCCCTTCTCCACCCAGCTGCTGTCCTCCCTCCACCCCAGACTTCACCACAGTGTTGTCTATGTCCATGGGCTTTGCATACATGCATATATGTTTGTTGGGTAATCTCTTCCAAATCTCATAGCTTCCTCCCCTCTGAGATCTGTCAGTGTGTTCCATGTGTCCGTGTCTCTGGTTTTATTTTGTTCGTCAGTTTATTTTGTTCATTAGATTCTACATATGTGTGAGATCATATGGTGTTTGTCTATTCTCCAGGTTCATCCATGGTGTCGTAATAGCTTCTGCTTTTTTACAGCCACATAGAATTCCATCGTATAAATGCACCACATCTTTTTTATTCACTCATCTATTCTTGGGCACTTGGGCTGTTTCCAGACCTTGGCTGAAATAATGCTGCTATGAATATGGCGGTGCATATATCCTTTCTAATTGGTGTTTCAGGATTCCTAGGATGTATTCCCAGAAGTGGGATCGCTGGGTCAAACAGTAGTTCTATTTTTAGTTTTTTAAGGAAACACCGTCTTGTTTCACAGTGGGTGTACCAGTCTGCATTCCCACCAGCAGTGCGCTAGGGTTCTTGTATTTTAGTATTTTCTTTTTGGTCGTTACTTTTCATTTTTACTTGTAAAAATTCTCTTGCTGATTGCAGATGGAATATCTCTCATACCCCTCACCAATAACGATATCTGGCAAAGATGTAGGGATACTGCAGACATCTAAGTTTCCTGATTTTGAGTTAATTATAAACTCATCAGATAAGACCTTAACAGGCAGAGTAGGTAATTCCTGGAGTCAGACTTTCTGCTGGCTTTGAGCAAATAAGCTGTAATGTGAGAGAGTTGCAGGTCTAGGACATGAGTTCAGCTTCTATGAGCTGAGAGCAGCCCACAGCCTATAGCCCTCTTCAGTTCCTACAACGGGGGACTGAAGACTAGAACTGCAAGGGAGTGAGTTCTACCCATACCTGAATGGACTTTGAAAAGGGCCCCAATCGTCAAAGAAAATTACATCCCTGGCTGAAGCCTTGTTTCAGACAGGTGAGATTTAACTACCCTGTGTCCCCACTCCTCATCAACAGAAACCGTCCAATAAGAAATTTCTGTTCTATCTGCTAAGTTTGTTGAAATTTGCTATGTAGCAATAGAAAACCAATACCAGTGGTATGCTTGTTCTGCATATGCTATTCATTATTTAATATGCTTCATTTTTCTGCACTACAGTCCTAAGTTCTTCCTGAAGTCCTTTCTTTTTGTGATAACATAGAAACTTACTTTTCTCTACAAGTGTGACTCACCTCATCACCCCTTGTGTAGCCTTCAATCCTCTGCTTCTGTGAACAAAACTTACTACCATCTGGCATTTCACTGTGGGGACTTGCACCCGTTATCAGTCCATATGCATAATTCTTAAAGTACAAGAGATGTTCTTTTAGGAAGTATAATATTGCTGTCATGCTCTTAGAGGTGCCATTTTTACCAGTTCACTTACCACCTTCATTCATTTCTTTATTCCATCTTGTGCCAGTGTTTTCTCACCTCTACTAATTTTGACTAACTTTAATTGTCCTTAGAGAATATATCTTTCTCCTAAATGCATGCAAATTGTAGTTATCAGAGATTTCTCCCCATTGTTCCTTGTTCTATGTTGTTTTATATGGCATCCAGAAGACACAGATGCTGTCAAGCAGTTGATACTGACAACCGGTGATATGTTTGTTAATCACCAGTGACACATTTGTCAACAATGATGTCGAGTGAGACACACACTCTAATATTTGGCTGGCGTACCCTTTCACCTATAACCTACATAGAGGCCTAGTCCTAAAAGAGTGCCATGTTTAAGTAAACATAGTTTCAATAGCAACCAGCTTACTGAAACGTGTTTCAGTATCTTCTGATGTCTCTCAGTTAACAACAGTTTCCCCTTTTCATCCTGGAGGCTATCACCCACAGCCATGCAAACACCCCTCCTCCATTCCTCAACTCAGTCCCCAATCAGTATTTTAATCTATCTATCTATTATCTATCTAATTATCTGATCCTTGTAATTTTCTTTCCTTCTAATAATAATTATTCTAGACTTCCTTGCATTTCCTGCTCATGCTCACTGCACTTTCCCCACAACAGTGCGAAGTGGGAGAGGAAAGATCTAGGAATATCTCTTAAAATTTTACCCAAAAAGTATATATTAAATGTGTGTACAATATTTTACAAAATTTCTAACATTTCTATGTATAGCACATGACTTACTTTCTGAATAGCACCTTCTAAATGTATATTTCAATCTATAGTCCCTTTATCTTTCTCTATGCCTCTAGGAATTTTCTTCTTTTTCTCTTTCCTGTATTTGCTCCCTTTGCCTCTAACTTTTACCCTCATTTCCACTTTCATAAGTAATTGCTCACAAGTCTTTCGGTTTCTCACCCTTTCACCTCACAGAGCAAAATTACTCTTCCTCCCCTCCCAGAAAATTACTTTCTCTTTCATCTGTACCTTTGGCATTCATTTCCTGTGGGGTTTCACCAGGAACAGCAGCAGGTGATGTTAACTATTTAAAACCCATGGAGGAAAAAGAATCATAGGCATCTGTTGCCCTGGCTGAAATACATATATTTAGTTTAGGTGCAGTAAATTGTCACAAACAGATTTTCATTAGTTTTCTAGCTTGATAACTGCTTTATCTAATATTAGCATATAAAAAATGAGGTAACCTAAAACACACTAATAATATTGTTTTTAGGATTTCTAGCTATACTGGCCAGAGTCAGAGCAGCCAGGGTGTAACTTTGAAAGATAATGTTCGTATCAAGCAACAGTGTTGTAAGTCCAATTCAAAGTTTCCATTTGACATGCAAGTTCCTTTCTAAAAACACTCTCAGCCTCCAGAATCCTTTAACTGTTAAAGCAATGTCCTAACACTGCTGGTTTGAGTTTTTTATGGGCCATTAAGTTGAGTGCAAAACTCATAAATTATCTGTAAAAGCTACCCAAATTATAGCTATCTGTGGCTTTCGATAAAGGCCAAGAATGTGTTTTTTAAAAACACACCCATTGCATGGAAAATAGCCAACCATGGAAAATATGCCTACTATTCTACTTGTTTAAAATACTCTGCGCCCCTTTAATGTTGCCACCAAACTCCTCTTCAAAAAGAAAGTCTTTTTTGATAAAGACTTACAATAAATATTGTCAATATTCTTATTACTCATGTTCAAAAGAGTATGCCGTATGAGAAAGGGAAACCTATGCTTTAAATATTTTGGGGGGAAGATCCACAAAAAGCATTTATAAAAAACACAATTATTCTTTCAACTTCACAAGATCATAAAACTCCAATCTACCTGAGCTAAACTAATACAGCTGAGTCTCATTAATATGCTTACCCAGAACATTCAAACATCAAAGAAAGAAACATCTGTATTCTAAATCAGACTTTATTTTATTTAAGAAATAAAAATTATGCAGTTCTTTTCAATTTTTAAGTCTAACAAATTTCCTGGATCCCAATGCTTTATGAGTTATGACCACAGAACTGTCAAACCTGGAGACAGTGGAGAGAGCTAATAGCCTTTCTTAGCTAATGAGAATGAAGGATCATAAGAGTATTTGTTGTTTATACTGTATCCTATTCAAAACTGTTTCTTCAATATACACCTTTCCCTACACAATGTAGTAAAGTGTTTCTAAAAAAGGTATAATAACATTTAGGATATATCTTAAATAGATCTAAACTGAAGAAAATATAGAACTCTTAAAGTCATTCAAATAGAATATATTGTTTACTTGTTTTTAACACTGCAGGAAGCAGTGCTCAGAAAACGTAACAGTGCTTTTTGCCCCTAATAGTTACAGAAAACCATGATTGCTATGAATCGGAAAAGTGAAGCATTTGTTTTCAAACTTTGATTTTCAGGGAAAGGATGCTTTTGCTTTTTCCAGCTGGAGTATTTCAATGAGCACTGATCCATGCTTTGTTATGAGTGCTCCTAACTCCTTTATCAGTAAACTTGTTAAATGACTTTATAATCTATTTGTTAACAAGTCAATTAGCAATAAGAACAGTAAGTCTTCATGGGTACTAAATTGAAATCAGGGGTTAGAGAAAGATGGTAGCAATTCTTTTCAGGTAGTGTCCACTTAATTTCTGTTTTTTTAATGGGTGGGCTCATTAGAAAATCATTTTGATTTATCCAAGCAGGCAGTTGCAAATGTTAACCTATTTTTACTTAACAGCTTACCTTACATGTTCTTGTTAATCACAATTAAACTGATCTAAAAGCTGAAAAGAAGTAGTGGAATTTTAAAAAATTGATACAAACAAAATCCTCATATTTCGTGTTAATACAAAAAGCCAGTTTATATCTGATTTTTTTTGGTTCATAAATACTGTTTTAAAGATATCCTGTAATATTGTGGGTTAATGAATTAATTATTCAGTAAAGTAGCCCCCCCCACCTCACCAAGAAAGCCCAGGGATCTTTACTGTTAAATACTCCTTATTTCCAAACTTAAATCTATTCTAAGAATTTAACTTGAATAATATTATTGCTATATTATTAAGTATGTATCATTTTTAGTCACCAAACATTACCAGAGTTGAACATATAAAAAATAACGGTAAGGTCCCAGGTGGTTTATCTGTGTTCTTGAGGAAGAGAGATTTAGCTTATAGAATTTGTTTATCTGTCTATCAGTATTGAAACTAAAATCTATTTACCTATCTTTCTGGTCCCATTTAAATATTCAGTATAAAACTATTTTTGTACACTTTGCCCATATAATTTCAAATTTAAAACGTTGAAAATTTTATAGGAATCTTCATAACATTTACTATGTATATATAGTATATATGCATAGGTAGTACATATACATATATATGCATGTGTACATATGTGCTGTGTGAGTATATATAGTATATATATCATATAGTATATATTATAGTGTAGTATATGTATATAGTATATATAGTAAACATTTATATGTGTATATATAGTAAATGTTATGAAGATTCCTATAAATTTTTCAATGTTTTAAATGTATATTAGATAACATTTATAATGTTATAATGTAAATACACATACATGAACAAATATAAACAGTTCTATTATAACATTTATAGCATATATACACATATGTGTGTGTGTATATAGAATTTTCCAACTCATTTAATAAGATATCCTGCCTGGCTGGTGTAGCTCAGTGTATTGAGCGCGGGCTGGGAACCAAAAGGTCCCAGTTCAATTCCCAGTCGGGCACAAGCCTGGGTTGCCGGCCAGGTCCCCAGTGGGGGCCACGTGAGAGGCAACCATACATTGCTCTTTCCCCCTCCCTTCTCCTCTCTCTGAAAACAAATAAATAAAACCCTAAAAAAAAAAAAGATACCCTGTCCTCCTTGATTACTTTTAGTGTGTTTAACATACACCTTTCAGTAAAGCAGCAGCTTTTGCATGTTTTGGCGTTGCTTCCGTACTTAGTTTAAAGCTCGTGTCTGTTCTGTTGCTGACATCCGCGTAACCATGCCATACACTTAGTACACAGTGAACACTTGCTTGTTTACAAACATTGAAAAATGAAGGAATAAATCATGTATAAAATAACTTAAGTATGCAGCTTTTCTCCTTTTTTAGTAGTGCATGGATATGGCAAAAAATTTTCCAAAATGATGTATCTTTTTTATATTCATTTGCACCGAACTAACAGCAACATACACATAAAAACCTAGAAACATTGAAAACTTTAACATAAGAAAAGCCCTTAAATTTGTATGTTAAAATGAGCAAATATCTACAAAAAATATTGCATAAATACCATCTGGATCCTGGCCAGATAGCTCACCTGGTTAGAGCATTGTTCTGAGACACCAAAGTTGTGAGTTCGATTCCCTGCTCAGGGTACATACAAGAACCAAACACTAAATAAGTGGAACAACAATTTGATCTCTCTCTCTTTCCCCTTTCTTTCTCTCTCTAAAATCAATAAATTTTTTTAAAAGTTAAAAAAATAAATATCATCTTGTTATAGTGCACAGAAAAATCCAAGCATAGATCTTGATCAAGTGCATGGACGTGAATGGCAACAGTCTGGGTTTAACGTGCTTTCGCAGCAAATGCCTGCTGTTTTCTCCTCAAATACAAATGAACTTACCTCGAAGAAGACAACTGTTTTTCATATTCCAATTTTATCTAACTAGTAAGACTAACCTTTTGTTATTGTGATAAAACATCTAAGGATCATACTTCTTCTGAATTGTGTGTTCTTTCAAAGTAACATTAGAACTTGGCCTGTGCTATGGAAATATTTTGCAAAATTTCACTGCTTGAAATCCACTACATTTCAAAAGTGAATCATTAGAATTGTCCTTTGTCTTATGTTTTGTCTTCTGTCATTGAATGACCTTATGTGAGTGTTTTGGCTAAGTTATTCTCTTTTTATATCTGTTCACCATTTGGTCAATGTGAGTCATTTGTGTTTATTGCAGTGATTGTTTTTTTAAATTGTTTTCTTAAAACTGATTCCTCATGCCACATTTATATCAGTATTTTAGTTTTCCATTAATAATCAATTACTCGTTCTTAGTTTTAAAGGTAATTATTTCATTTTAATAAAAGAAGTGAACGTTTATTAAATATATAAATCAAACAAAAACGTCTGCAATAAATGTTAACGTAACATACGGCAGCATATCACTTTTAAGATTTTTCTTTTACCGTTCAGATTTTCAATTGAGCAATACTCATTGAAGAAAACATGCATTGAACAGGCACCCCTAAACTCAGTTCTCATTTAATTGAATCACAAGCACGTGAGCTCTAGATTTTTTAAAAATTACATTTTTACCAAAATTTGATTCAGACTTTTTGGGAACACCAAGAACAGCCCCAAGATAACACAGACTCACTGGAAAGACACCGAGCATCCTTCCTCGGACGCAGCAGCGCAGTGCTGGTAGGCAGGATGAGTATCAGAGCTAGACTCATGCTCTCTAAAAATTTGAACAATTGCCATTTCCTGAGCATCATTTAGTACTCTGTGACTTCTATTATAATTTTTTAAATAGACCTTGTCCCCCATTTTACAGATGAGAATAAAGATTCAGATATATTAGGTTATTTCTTAAAATGATACCAAAGTCCTAATTGGTAAAGTCAGGGTTTATATCTAGGTATTTCTGATTACATTGTACATGTTTTCTTTCTTTCTTTCTTTCTTTCTTTCTTTTTTTTTTTTTTTTTTTTTTTTTTTTTTTGCCTTACAGTTATGAGAATTTTACCATGTTTATTAACTAAAACACATTTATTATATAATTTTTAAATATCACAAATATATCAATTTATAATTGTGTATTTATGTATACAATTAATCATACTATTTTAACAACATAAGATTTTATTACATATTGACTTATTATTTCATTTAGCCATGTAGGTAAAGTTTTAAATGGCTTCATAGTATTTTACTGTGCTGTATTATTATAATTTATTTAACAACCCCTATAGTCCTAAAGTGTATTTCAAAATTTTCATACTTGCTCCCAAGTAATATCAGCAAAAAAAAAAAAAAGCACAAAAACAACAATAACAACAAAGTATCTAATATTTATTGTCCACTTTGAAATGTTTGGTATTTTAAGTATTTTTATATTTAAATATTACATATTAAATATTTTAAAAAATACTATCTTTTTGGAAAGAAGATGTAAATGACTGTGATGTACAGATAAAATTAAAATTTGTATACAAATTATTTTTAGGAAGAGAAGTTTTAAGTGTAAAATAAATAGAGGTTAATGGTAAGACAATTCCTAATTAATATAAAAGAGCTTCTCTGAATATTTCATACTAATATATCACATATAAAACTGTTTTAAACTCATGTTAAATTTTAAATATATTTTAAGTTTCTGTAATATTTTCATGAAGACCATGACTGAGGTGTATATATACAACCTAAAACACACTGCCAGCCATATTGTAGGTTTCAGTAAATGGGAAGCGAGTAAATTAAGAGATTTCATTTAGAGTTAATTACTTAAAAATGATTTTGCTTGAAAACTTTTCTATTGTGACTGTGAGTATATAAATGCTAAAATTGTTAATAAGGGAAGTTTTCATAACAGTAAAAGAGAACTGTGACAGAAGGACTATTCTTCACTTAGTTTTTTGCTCTCATTTGTATCATGAATTTTTCTTGCTATGTGTGAAATACTAATACCACATAATTACTTTAAATAAAATAAACATTAGGAGATTTGTTTTATAATAAATTATACATGCAATAAAAAGTTTTCTAGCAAAAAGGTTGAAAGTTATATCGATGGTTCAGTTATCTCTTGCTGCATAACAAAATTCCCAAAATGTAGTGCTTAAGAACCAGCACTATTGATTTGCTCGTGATTTTGCAGTTTGGCCTCTCCTCTCTGTGGTTTGGCTAAGGCAGCTGAGCTAAGGATGGAGGATCTACATGGCTTCATCCATATGTCTGGTATCTCATATATGATGGCCATATTGGCTGAGGGTTGGCTAGACCTCTCTCTCCCCCTTCTTAGACTCTGATTCTCCAGGGCAGTTTTCTCTCCACACATCTCCCACCAGCAAGGTAGCTGGGCTTGTGTACATGATGGCCAAGAAGAAAAAGGATAAGTTGGACGGCCACTTAAGTTTAGGCCAGGAACTGGCAAATCGCCTCCTAAAACATAGTCTATTGGTCAAATCAAATCACAGGGGCAGCCAAGATCCCAGGGGAGGGGACATGGATCCTGCCCCTTTGTGAGCAGCAGCATACACATCTGGGGATGGGAAGATTTTCTGGCATCATTCTTTGCACAATATCCATCTCTATTTGCCAAGAAGCAGACTCATATTCTTCATTCGTTAGTCAAGTAGCCTTGGATAAATTACTAAACCTTTCCAGTCTTCCGAATTCTCCACTGGGAAAAGACTCTAAAGTTAGTATTTATTTCACAGTGGTGTTGTAAGGATTAAATGAGATGATGTATATACAATGCTGAACATATTTCCAGCCACATCCTACATTTCAATGAGAATTATTATAAAAATGTAAAATTTCTATTAAGCTCCACAAACTTTTATAATATAGATATATAGAATTCACTGATTTCAGAGAGTACTCTGGACAAGTGAGATTTCAGTAAATCAAAAGTTTTCATTATTACCTCTAAAAATATCTGTTTACATAATGGCTTCCCTCTGCATTTTATGTAATATCAAGAATAGTAGGGTTGAAAATTACAACAGGAAATTGGCAGAGACAAAGTTGCCTAAAATATTTGGCTACACATTGCTTGGGTAGCATAATTACTAAGTATTAAATTCAACTGCTAAACTTTTTTAGATGGGTAACTATAAATATAAGAATTAAGAAGACTCTTTTTTAAAGGAGCTCCAGAAACTACTATAAGAAAGCATACCAGAGATTATACTGTTAAGGGGCAGGGACCTGGCCCTGAGTGGGTCTGACTAGAGCCAGCCAACAGTGTTTGGGAAGATTTCACAACACAAGTCCCGGTGACTATGAGGGTGCGTTTATTAAAGCCGGGGACAATGTAACAGGGAAGGGCTGGGTATAGGAGCAACAGGAGAGCCTAGGCTGGGCCTCCTTCACTTACTGGGAAGTCAGCTTGGGGACAGGTTCAGGGATTTAGCCTGAGACAAGCTGCTGCTGCCCATTCCTCACCTGATTGCAAGTCTCAGGGTCCCCTAGATTAGGAAATGCTGGCCTGTTGGGGAAGAAGTGAAAGAAGAAGAGAGGGGAAGGGAATACCAAGAATTGCTCCCCAGAGGGAAAAGGGAGAGTTTGTGCCCCAGATCCTTTTTCTTCAGGTATCTCTCTCCCTCTCCACCCTCTCTCTCCCTGGCAGGAATTTTAGGGGAGGATTTCAGCAAAGTATTCATCAGTTTTCCAGGTGTGCCCTTTTAGGGTCATGGTCTCCTCCGATTGGTCGGTGCTGGGCAGGGGGTCATTAGCATCGCAGCTAGTCCTGGTTTCACCAGCCTGGTTTTGCAGCTTCTTTGGGCCTGGAGCTGAAATACAACTGTGGTCTAGATGTTATCTCTAGGGAGGTGACCTTCTGCATCTGGCTGTAAATTGTTTGGTCAATTTGTTTAGCCATCTGTCTCAATTTCTTTATTCTACTTGCCAAGTAATTTTTTTAGCTTCTTACCATCCTGCCTCAATACCAGCACCTTTCCATAAAACAACTACTTCTTAATTAATTAACATATACAAAAATATGAAAAAGTTTCTTCTTACTAGAATATGAGTACATTACATCAGAAGACTGAGGTCCAAGAAAATCAGGATAGATGGATAATCTATTTAAATAGAAATTTACATTTTACTAGCCCGGCTGGTGTAGCTCAGTGGATTGAGCGCGGGCTGGGAACCAGAGGGTCCCGGTTCAATTCCTAGTCGGGGCACATGCCTGGGTTGCAGGCCAGGTCCCCAGTGTGGGCCATATGAGAGGCAACCATACATTGCTCTTTCTCCCTCCCTTCTCCTCTCTCTAAAAATAAATAAATAAAATCTTTAAAAAAAAAAAAAAAGAAATTTACATTTTAATCTCAGGATTTTCAACTGTTTTTCCCCAGTAAAGTCAGATGTTTGTTTTCTTCTACCTCAGGGAAAACCAGATTAACAAAATTGTTTGAAAACAGTCTCTATTTCTGTTCATTAAAAGCCACATTTATTGAGAATTCTATGCCACATGCATTGAGTAGGAGGGAAGAAAATAATATAGTAAAGTGGGAGACAGAAAAATTTTAGCTCAAATAGGGAAGCAAATGATTTCTGGGTTCTCTTTACACTTGCAGTTGACCTGAGGGGCAGCCTGAGAGAACTAGGAAATCCTGACCCTGCCTTTGTGAAGGTTCATGTGTTTGAAACATCTGTGGGGAGAAAGAGAGGTAGAGAAATATCAATGTGTGCTTGACTTTTGCATGCCCCCTACTGGGGACCTGACCCAAAACCCAGACATGTGCCTTGACCGGGAATCAAACTGGCGACCCTTTGGTTCAAAGGCCAGTACTGAATCCACTGAGCTATACCCGCCAGGACTATTGAACCATATTCTTAATTAATCACTATTAAGCAAGTAGTATAGCCTGTCCAAGAAAGAATTGTCACCTGTAAACTGTAACACTAATGTTCACTTTGCAAGATTTGAGAAAGGATTAGAGCTGTTTGTAAAAGGCTGGCTCATTGTCTGGTGTAGAGCTGGCACTCAGTTAAGTGTTGCCTATTACTGTTATTTACAACAAAAGTTAACTCTTCATACATATGGTTTATATGTATACATTTACAATAATAGATTTGAAGTCCTCTATGAGATGTCCCCAGACTTGAGCTAAAGAGTTAATTTTTCTTTAAGTATTGAAGATACATATATTGTTTCTGAATGTATGCTAACTACTGATTCAACATCCCCCACCAACCGAGAAATCTAAAATACTGCACAATGTTGAGAGTATATGAAGGACTCTAAGATACCACTTTAACAATATATTAAAAGTCAAAAGCCAAAAATAAACATTTATAAGAAGAAATGGTCTGTTTGCATCATCATTCATGGAAGTCATCTCTGTTTTAATAATTACAGAGGCAAGTAGCCACATGTGCTTATTTGAATGTTTAGTGTATCGATTTGATCTGTTTTATAATTTAAATATGCTCATGTGGTGAAATGGCTTATTTTACAAGGACTCATTTAATTACATTTGACATTTCACATTCCTATGTATGTAATGCATTGACATGGGCTATGTGATTAATAAAATGTATCTAGTGTTTGCTCTATTTCTTCTTATTTTTTTTTCAAGGCAGAAAAGGAAATTAAATACCTCAAAACCTTTCACCTTTGTGATTTTGTAACTTATGCTTTAGAAGACAGTATCTTTCTTTTTTTTTCATAATTTAGCCTTAGTTACTGAACTATGCATATCAGCTTCAGCTCACATATCTGTTAAGAAATAGAGTAATGTGCTACAGAGTAACCAAATGTATTTGGAACATACCCATTCTGGTAGTTATAAGTTGGGAGTTGCAGTTCTTTGAGTTTGAACTTCTAATATTTCAGGTACAATGGCACATTAATTGCAGGATCGTGTTGCTCTTTCATTTCAAGCATCAGGAATATCAGAGACAATTATATCATAAAAAGGAGACATTTTCTGTTAATGATATTACCAAATTTTGAGCATATAATAAGCTTCTTATCCAGATCTATGTTCTTGAATACTTACATTTCTAAGATGTTAAAGCAATTACTTGCTTTTTATGTGTTTTGATGTACATAAAGTCTACCTCAGAGAAAAGAGTGGCATTTTGCAGCAAAAAATGGGAAGGATTAAATAAGCACAGTTGGCAGGGAATTTGGACTTGATGAGCTTCAATTGATTAAGAAACAAATAAACAAACAAAAATAGCAACAGAAATGCACAGCAGCTAAGGATTAAATTATATTTAAGTACACGGAAAGCAAACACTGAAACTCTCATCTATTTGGATAGATGGACCGATACAAAGTATATTCTCTAGACTTTGTAATTTTATGAACATCAAGAGATACCATGGATTTCTGAAAATCAGTCCTTGCTAAGAATAGTTTTATTAATTGTGGTTTATAGTATAGGTGATGAAAAACGGATTTCACATTCATACCACAACTTTGCAAGGTTTTAGAATGAACCAATCATTGTTAATCAAGGCGCTGAATTCCATCCTTCTAGGTTTCCCTGTTTGATATGTCCTTTTCCTCTTTACTCTTTATCCTTCCATAACCCAGAGTCCTGGTAAAGTTCCACTCCTTCCATGGTTTTACTCAATTATACTAATAAGTGGCCACCTACTACAGAACTTTTTAACTTTATTGCATACATGATATCTGGGACTCACATATAGTCAGGACTCCATAGATATGCTTCCTTAATTAAACATTAACAAATACACTTTTGGAATACAAGAAGAAAATTATGTTCTACAGAGTGCAAGTGTGGCCTTCCTCAGTAATTATTGGGGACTGTCATGTGCATCTTTTATGGTGCATGGAAAAGGACCCAATGTCACTTTAGTGTTTGCATATTTTGCAAAAAAATGTGTGATCTATGTATAAATGAGAAAATATCAGACAGATCAAAATTCAGAACCTTCTTTAGAACCTGTACTTTTCAAAAATGTCAAGATTATGAAAGATAAAAAGTTCAAATTAATTGAAAAACAGAAGCATTTTCTGATTAAAGAATATTAAAGAGACATAATAACTAAATGCATCAAATCATTCTCCATTGGAGCACAGACAAGGTTAACTTTTTTCCTTAGTGAGAGAAATGGTGATGTTTGAATCAAGCATGTTGTTTAGGCAGCAGCATTGCATTATGCAGATTTTCTAATTTAAATAAGTATAATGTGGTTCTGTAAGAAGATATACATTTTATAACTACACATCAAAGTATTTAAGGGTAAAATTTCATCATATATAAAACTTACTCTCAAATGGCTCAGGAAAAAAATAGTGTCATGGTGGAATGTAAGGAGACATAGACAGCCCTGGCTGGTACAGCTCAGTGGACTGCGTGCCGGCCTGTGAATGAAAGGGTCCCTGGTTCGATTACAAGTCAGAGAACATGCCTGGGTTGCAGGCCAGGTCCCCAGCAGGGGGCGTGCGAGAGGCAACCACACATTGATGTTTCTCTCCCTCCCTTCCACTTCTCTCTAACAATAAATATATACATTCTTTTTTAAAAAAGAGACATAGAGAGACAAAGCAAAATAATAAAAAGGTAACATTGGCAATCTGGGCAAAAAGCTGATGGGAATACTTTAAACTAGTTTTTAAATTTTCATTAAGTCTGAAACTGAACAAATATACAATTTTAAGTAAATATTGAGAAATGCAAACTAAGTTTCCTATTTGTCATATGTGACTAAGGAATAAATTGTTTTTCTTATAGTATCTTGACCACTGTAACAGCTCAACCTCCACTACAACCACCCACAGCCAAATTTACAAATAAAAGAATAAGAGATAATACAAATAAGAGATGATAACTGGTTGATTTCACACAAGAAAGGCAAGCATTTAAATCAGTCAAGCACAGTTAGAGCCTTTGACGAGAAGTAGTTAATGAAGGTTATTTGGCAATTGAGCATGGGTTCATATTGAATTGTCAGTGTATTCACAGGGGAGGAGAAAACAGACAAAGGGACTGAGGAAAAAACAAGAGGATAACCAGAAAACTAGCTTCCTCAGAACCTGTGGAAAGAAACATGAACCTCATCAAATATGCTAAGTAAGACATGAGAGTTGTCCATTTGATTTAACAACATGAAGATCAATGGTACCCTTGTCAGAGCAATTTCAGTGCTGAGTTGTGGGAGGCATAGAGAATGTGAAAAAGAGAATGGGAAGGGAGGAAATGTCGACAGAGGATATTAAAATACATATTTTAAGATATTATCTGTGAATGATAACAAATGTGGTTGGATATATCAATGATTGTGTGTGTGTTTGTGTATTTATTAATGACTAAAATCGAGCATGTTGGTTTCCTAGAATGGAGCTGGAGCCGAAGTCATACATGTCACTACTTTACTGGGGAGAGAAAGCCCAGAAACGCAAAGTGGGGAAAACTGACACTGAGCAGGGAAGGAGGAAAGTTGGGGTAGGTATTGGCTTGACTACCTCTTAACATTAAACATGACTCACAGCTGGATGTCATGGGACTCTCCTTCCAGAAGCAAAATGAACAGCTACTTTTCAGAACCTTCTATCAGAGCAGTGAGTAATATTTTATTTGCAGATTCATTTTTCCCATTAGTGAAATGGTCCCTGACATGTTAATTACCCTGCATTTTAGGGTTGTGAGTGCTTAACATTCAGAGTATCTTTTAGTCCCAAATTTCAGTATAGAAAGGGACAACAAGGGCTGAGAAGGAAGCAGTGTACAGTGTAATGCAGAAGATGAACTTGATTGGAATCCATGCATTGTTGAGGCCAAGAGTATCTGATTTGTAAAATAAATTAATATTTGTTTTAATTAGTATTATAATTAGTATCATGTAATTTGTATTCTGATAGCAAGGAAACTCTCACAAGAAAAAGATGAAGGCATCAGGGTTGTTGGAGAGTATGATAGCTTTAAATTTAAAGTAAAACATAAATTTAAAGTAAAATAGCTTAATACGCTTTTATGTTTTTCTTTAGCAGTATCTAGCTACATAAATCCAGTCATAGAATGGATGGAAAGTTAGATTTAACTCATTGCTATTTTCTACTTTTTAAATGGCATAATTTCTTCTAAATATTATTTTTTGCTTCATGAACTTTAAGGTTTTTATACAAATACTTCAGTCTAAATTCCTTTCACTAGCTCACATCTCTACCCTATTGCATACTGTGTTACAACTCTCCCTTTTTTGTTTGTTTGTTTGTTTGCTTGTTTCTATATTATTTCCTTGGCACCATTGGGTCTTCTGTCATGTTGTTGTCAGGCTTGGAATGACTTTCTAGTATCCATCTGAATAGAAACTATTATCATACACTTGAGAGTTATCTCACATTTACATACATGTATAGTTTCTGCTCTAATTAAATTAAACATGTCTCTGTGAAATAGGAAAAACTTTTTTTTCAATTGTTGTTCGAATACAGTCGTTTCCATTTTTCCACCACCACTTCCTCCCACACACACCCCTGACATTCAACCCTCAATCCTACTCCTCTTTGGCTTTGTCCATAGGTCCTTTATGCATGTTCTTTGATGACCCTTTCCCTTCTTTCCCCCATTATTTCCCTCCCCCCTCCCCTTTGGTTACTGTCAGTTTGTTCTCTATTTCAATATCTCTGGCTATCTTTGGCTTGCTTGTTATTTTTTGTTGATTGAGTTCCACTTATAGGTGAGATCATATGGTATTTGTATTTTACCACCTGGCTTACTTCACTTAACATAATGCTCTCCAGTTCCATCCATGCTGTTGCAAAGGATAGGACCTCCTTTTTTCTTTCTGTTGCATAGTATTCTATTGAGTAAATGTGCCACAGTATTTTGATCCACTCATTTACTGATGGGAACCAAGACTGTTTCAAGCACTTGCAAATTGTGCTGCTATGAACATTGGGGTGCATAGATTCTTTTGAATTAGTGTTTGATTGTGCATTCTTAGTGTATAAACCTAGCACTGGAATTACTGGGTCAAAAGGCAGTTCCATCTTTACTTTTGTTTGGAAATTCCATACTGTTTTCCACGGTGGCTGCAGCAGTCTGCATTCCCACCAAGAGTGTACTAGGATTCCCTTTTCTGCACAACCTAAGCAGCACTTATTGTTTGTTGATTTGTTTATAACGGCCATTCTCACCAGTGTGAAGTGGTATCTCATTGTAGTTTTAATTTGCATCTCTCTGATGGCTAGTGATGATGAGCATCCTTTCATATGTCTCTGGGCTCTCTCTCTATGTTCTCCTTGGAGAAGTGTATGTTCAGGTCCTTTGCCCATTTTTTTAAATTGGATTTTTTTTTCCTGGAGTGGAGTCATGTGAGTTCTTTGTATATTTTGCAGATCAAACTCTTGTCTCAGGTGTAATTGCCAAATATATTTTCCCATATGGTTGGTTTCCTTTTCATTTTGCTAATGTTTTATTTAGCAGTGAAGAAGCTTTGTATTTTGATGAAGTCTCATTTGTTTATTCTTTCCTTTATGTCCCTTGTACTAGGGGACATATTGGTGAAAATATTGCTCCATTGAATATCTGAGATTTTCCTGCCTATGTTCTCCTCTAGGAATTTTATGGCATCATGACTTATATTTAAGTCTTTTACCCATCTTGAGTTTACTTTTGGGTATAACATAAGTTGGTGGTCAAGTTTCATTGTTTTGTATGTAGCTGTCTAGATGCCCCAACACCATTTGTTGAAGAGGCTATTTTTACTCCATTTTATGCTGCTTCTCCCTTTGTCAAATATTAATTGACCATAGAGACTTGGATTTATCTCTGGGCTCTCTGTTCTGTTCCATTGGTCTATCTGTCTGTTCTTATCCCAGTACCAAGCTGTTTTCATTATTTTGGCCTTGTAATATAGTTTGATATGAGGCACTGCAATTCCTCATACTTTGTTCTTCTTTCTCAAACTTCCCGTGGCTATTCAAGGTCATTTATGGTTCCATATATTTTTAAATGTTTGTTCTTTATCTATGAAATATGTCATTGGTATTTTAATAGGGATTGTGTTGAATCTACAAATTGCTTCGGGTAGTATGGACATTTTGATAATGTTAATTCTTCCAATCCATGAACATGGTATATGCTTCCATTTATTTATGTCTTTCTTAATTTCTTTCTTCAGTGTTGTATAGTTTTCTGAATACAGGTTTTTTACTTTTTTGGTCAGGTTTATTCCTAGGTAATTTATTTGTCTAGTTGCTATAGAAAATGTGATATTTTTCCTGATTTCTGTTTCTGATATTTCATTGTTCATGCACAAAAATGCTTTCGATTTCTGGATATTGACTTTGAACCCTGCAGTTTTGCCAAATTCACTTATTAGGTTAAGTAGTTTTTTGGTAGAATCTAAAGGATTTTCTATATACACTATCATCTCATCTGTAAACAATGAGTTTTGCTTCCTCTTTTCCAATTTGTATGTCATTGATTTCTTTTTTTGTGTGTGATTGCTGTGCTAAGGACTTCCAATACTATGTTGAACAGAGTGCTGAAAGCGGACATCCTTGTCTTGTTCCTGACCTTAGTGGGAAAGCTTTTAGTTTTTGTCCATTGAATATAATGCTGGCTGTAGGTTTTTCATATATGGCCTTTATTATGTTGAAGTATGCCCCCTCTATTCCAACTTCGCTAAGTGTTTTTATCATAAATGGGTGCTGTAACTTATCAAATGTTTTTTTTTCTGCATCTATTGATATAATCATGTGATTTTTGTCTTTGCTTTTATGTGATTTACTATGTTTATTGATTCGAGAATATTGTACCATTCTTGCATCCCTGGGATGAATCCCACTTCCTCATGATGTATGATCTTTTTTTATGTATTGCTAGATGCAGTTTGCCAGTATTTTTTAAGGATTTTAGCATCTACGTTCATCAGGGATATTGGCCTATAGTTTTCTTTCTTTGTTGTGTCTTTGTATGGTTTAGGAATTAGGATGATGCTTGCTCCATAAAAAGAGTTTGGTAGTGTTTCCTCTTTTTGGATTTTCTGGACTAATATGAGAAGGATAGAGGTTAGCTCTTCCTTAAGTGTTTTATAAAATAATCTTGTGAAACGATCAGGTCTAGGGCTTTTGTTTGCTGGGAGTTTTTGATTACTTCTTCAATTTCATCAGCTGTTATTGGTCTGTTCTGGCTTTCTGTTTCTTCTTCATTCCCTTTTGGAAGATTATAGTTTTCTACAAATTTGTCCATTTCACCTAGGTTTTCAAATTTCTTGGCATGTAGTTCTTCATAGTAATTTCTTACAATCCTTTGTATTTCTGTGGTATCGGTTGTAGTCTCTCCTCTCTCATTTCTTATTTTATTTATTTGGGTCCTCTCTTTTTTTCTTGATGAATCTGTTTAAAGGATTGTCAATTTTGTTTATCTTTTCAAAGAACCAGCTCCTGGATTTATTGATCCTTAGAATTGTGTTTTTTGTCTCTGTGTCATTTAATTCTGCTCTGATATTTATTATTTCCTTCCTTTTGTTCCCTCTGAGTTTTCTTTGTTGTTGTTCCTCCAATTCTTGTAGATGTAGGGTTAGGTTGTTTATTTGAAATGTTTCCTTTTTAGGTAGGCCTGTATTGCTATGAACTTCCCTCTCAGGACTGCCTTTTCTGTGTCCCACAAGTTTTGGACTATTGTGTGCTCATTTTCATTTGTTTCCAGAAACTTTTTGATTTCATCCACTATCTCATTATTAATCCATTCATTGTTTATTAGCATGCTATTCAGTCTCTATGAGTTTGAATATTTTTGATTTTTTTCCTTGAGGTTGGTTTCTAGTTTCAAGCCCTTGTTGTATGAGAAAACGCTTGATCTGATATCAATTTTCTTGAATTTTTTGAGACTTGTTTTGTGCCCTAACATGTGGTCTATCTTTGAAAATGTTCCATGTGCATTTGAAAAGAATGTGTACTTTGGTTCTTTGGGATGAAAGGCTCTCTATATATCAGTTAAGTCCATTTGATGTAATGTGTTGTTCAGTTCCACAATATCCTTGTTGTTGTTTTGTTTGGAAGATCCTGTAGGGTGTTAAAATCCCCTACTATAATTGTGTTGTTGTCATCTATCTTTCTTGAAGTCCTTCAAGAATTTGCTTATATATCTGCCTCCTCCTATGTTGGGTACATATATGTTTATAACATTTATGTCTTCTTGATGGATTCTTCCCTTGAGTATTATGGAATATCCTTCAGTGTCTCTTTTTATGGCCTTTGTTTTAAAGTCTATTTTGTCAGATATAAGTATGTCTACCCCAGCTTTTTTTTTTTTTTTTTCTGTTTGCTTGGTATGTTTTTTTCCAACTCTTCACTTTCAGTCTGTGTAGGTCTTTTGTTCTGAGGTGGGTCCCTTGTATGCAGCATAGGTGCAGGTCATGTTTTCTTATCCATTCGGCTACCCTATGTCTTTTGATTGGAACATTGAATCCACTTACATTTAAGGTTATAATTGATAGGTACTTATTCATTGTCATTTTACTCCCTTTGCACCTGTGTTTTCTCTCCCTCACTGTTTTTCTTCCTATTTTTAAAGCAGTTCCTTTAGCATATCTTGCAGTGCTGATTTGGTGGAAGTGTATTCTTTTATCCTTCATTTATCTCAAAGCTCCTTATTTTGCCTTCCACTGTAATTGAAAGCCTTGCTGGGTAGGGTAGTCTTGGTTGCAGGCCTTTGTTTTTCATTACTTGGAATATTTTTTTTGCATTCCTTCTGGCTTCTAATGGTTCTGTTGAGAAGTCACTTGCTAGCCTTATTGGGGCTCCCTCGTATATTACTTCCTGTTTCTCCCTTGCTGTCTTTAAGATTCTCCGTGGAATTTTACCATTTTAATTATGATGTGTCTTGAAGTGGGCTTCTTTGGGTTCCTCTTGATTTGGACCCTCTGTGTTTCATGGATTTGTATGACTTTTTCTCTCATAAAATTAGGGAAGTTTTCCACTGTTACTTTTTCAAACAGTTTTTCTATTCCTTGCTTCTCTTCTTCTCCTTCTGGTGTCCCTATTATACTGATATTATTATGCTTCATGTTGTCCTTAAGTTCCCTTAACACCTCTTCATTCTTCCTATTTTCCTTTTCTTGCCCTTTCTGGGAGTTTTTTTTCTACTTTGTCCTCCAGCTCACTGATTCAATCCTCTGCTTCATCTAGCCTGCTTTTGATTCCTTCTATTGTGTTCTTTAATTCAGTAATTGTATTCCTCATTTCCTCTTGGCCTTTGTTGATTGTTTCTAAGTCCCTTTTTATGCTGATATAGTTTGCAGTAAGTTCCTCTTAATTTTCCTGTAATTTTTGATAATTTAAACTGAACTCATTGAGCTTCCTTCTAACCATTGTTTTGAACTCAGTATTTGATAGTTTATTTGCCTTTATTTAATTTAGCATTCTTTCTGAGGATTCCTCCTTTCCTTTCAATTGGGGGTTGTTCTTTGTCTTCCCCTTATTTGTGAGACTCTTCTTGTTTGCTTCTGCTTCTTAAATTGATCTGTTTTGACTTCCTGATTTTGTGGTGTGAACTTCAAGGGTAAGAGAACTATGAGATTCTGTGGTGCAGTCTCCTTGATCACCTGAACTTGACCCTCTTGGGATGCCCCTTATGCTGTTTATCCTGGTTCTCTGGATGTAATTGTGTTTTGATTGTTGCTGGGTCTTTTTTTGGTGGGTCCTTCCCTGCTGCTGGTTGACTGAGGGTCACTTTGCCCACCACATCTTGTGTGCTATTGTGCAGGTGCTGCCTGAATGCCACAGAGCAAAGGAAACAAACCCACTTGAGAAAATGACTCCTACCTGCAATCCCTCTGTCAATAGCAAATGAACCAGTATTAATAAGTGTGTAAAGAGATTGACTATTATAAGGAAGGGGAGTGGATATGATATGACCTACTAAAAGAACAATGATTTTGAGGGGGTAGAGGGAGGAGTGCTAATAAGAGTTGGGAGTTGGAGCAATGGAAAGACAGAAGGTAAAATTTACCTCATGAATAAAAAAGGGAATAAATGTGGAATGCAGTATGAGAAGGGGATCATGTAGTATTAGGTTTAAACAGAAATTATAATAATATAAAATAAAATAAAGCAAGAGAGAAAAAAAGAAAGGAGAATGGTAAATAATTAATACAAATATAGGAGCCAAATTGGAGAGAAGGATCCACCACAGTACTATCAACAACAAATGAGCTAAAATTAGTAAAGGTGATATGGTAATCAGAGGGAAACAGGAAACAAATAAAAGCTTAAGAGAAGCTTAGAGGATTGGGAAATGATTTTGAGATGATAGAGAGAAAGGGAATACTAAGAGTGAGAAATGAAAGCCAGGCTAAGAGAGGGAAAAATTTAAACTTTAGATGAAGATAAAAAGTAAAAAGAAAAAAGGAGAATAAATAAAAAAGGGGCAGGATGAAAGAAAAAAAGAAGACAAAAAAAACAGGCTAAGATAGCAAAATTAAAATCTGAGATGAAAAAATGAGTAGGAGAGGGGACTAGAAAAATTTGATGTTTGAAATACAGAGTTAGTGAAGCTCTAGAGATAAAATTGAAAAACACAATGCAACAAAATCTACCCTACCCACAACCAACTAGCAAAGATTGTTAAAGGTGGAGAGAGAACACGGGTATTTTAAGAGCAAGGGAGAAGTATGTGAGATGACCTTTAACAAGAAAATTGGTTTTGTGTGCCTGGATGGGGGAGGAATAGTAAGAATGTGGAACGGAAACAAGTTGTAGCTAGAGAGAAAACCAAATTTGAAATGAGAATATTCAAGGAAAGAGGAAGGTAAGATAGGCTAAAACAAGGTAGGGGCAAAATATGTGAACTGAAATACACTATAGTATAAAATCTAGTGACTTAATAAGCACAAACTTGATGGCCAAGAAATGAATGTTAAAAAGCTATGCAGGAAAGAAAATAACGAAAATCATGGAGAAGATCACAGGCTTTCGTCTCGGTAGCCTCTTGTATTTACCAGTTTTTTTCTTTCTGGATCTGCCTCTGGTAATGTCATATGTTGACCCTGTCTGATCTTAGGTAGTCTGTTCCATACTTCCAGGTAGCCTGTTCCATACTTCTGGATATGCTGTCCCTGGCTGTCTCTTTCAATTGTTAATATGGTCCCTCTGCACTCAGCAGTCAGGTTTAAGCACCTTAGGGTGGGGCCAACTCCTTCCTGGGGTGGTGGGTATTGTGTCCTCTCAGGATGCTGCTGCTCAAAAGGGAGTGGTCCTCCTGAGCAGGGTGGTTGCTGCCAAATGGGAGTATGGAAGTTGGCTCAGCACCTGGATCCTGGTGGCTACTCTCTCAGTTATCTCCCAAAAGCTTCAGTCTCCAGTCTCTCCTCAGGCATCACCAGCCCACTCTGTCCCCACCTTTACCAGAGCCCAGGGTAAGTGGCTGCAAATGAAAATTTGTGTGTTTTTGCCCTTTAAATGGCTCTTGTGTCTCCAGCCGTCTGTCTCTGCATCCCTGCCACTTTTGCTGCTCCTTCTTATCTGTGTACTTTTTGGATCTTGTGTTCTAGGCTGGGAATCCTAGATTACAATTTAGACCCCATTTTTCTCAGGGGGATCCAACCACCTGCTTAATTATCCCTCCAGCACTGCCACCTCTTGGCACCTGACCAGTTCTGTCAAGTCTCCACTGCACCCCTTACCAGATAGATTGTGCAGAAACTGATTCTTCTGTCTGTCCCAGGTTATAAGGCTTTTCTCTCACTATTTCTCAGTTGTTTGCTCTGGGTGGTTCCTCCACAACTGAGTTGTATTCCAGATTGGCCCTGGGAGGAGGTCAGTGTGACTTCCATTGATTCCCCCACCACGTTCTCCTCCATCAAAATTTAATTTTCTTAAACCCTTTTCCTAGCGTTCAGACTGCATTCCAAGATTTGGAAAGACTTTTTAACCACTGTGTCACTGTATAATAAATAATTCATCTCCTACAATAAGATGGAATGTTGTCAGATATCATATTGCCTTTCTCATAAATATCTTCATCTCTTCATCTCTCAAATGCTGTAGGATTCTTAGAATATCATAATACAGTAAAAATTAAATCTGAATTTGTTCCTATTCCATGGATTTATGAAAATATTCCTCCAAAATTGTGCAAAACTTAATTCTAACTTAATTCTGCCCCTCATAAACACTCATACATATAAATAGAGAAAATGTGATAGACAGAATAAAATGAACTATAGTTTATTTTCTGCAAAATTGGACAGGATACACATAGGAAACATTATTATCTAAATGTTTAATATGTCTCTATGGATTACCAACTCAATATGTTTGACTGTATTCTCTTAACTCAGCACTGGTAGCTGTGATTCCAACTTCTCCCTTAGTAATACACAAGGTCTGCCTAGAAAAAGTCAAGCCATTGTAAATATAACGAGAACAGTTTTCATGACATCTGTGTAATTGGCAGCCAAGGAGAGTGCACTGGAATGCTCATATGTGATCAATGACAACTTCACTGTACTAGTCAGTGGGGCAGTAGACACCATTGAGTAAGCATGTGTACTGTATGGCCATCACTTTCAAAATGACTGAGCAAGAGGAGCAACAAATCTGCATCAAATTTTGCATTAAGTTTGAATGTTCTTCCACGAAAACTATTCAGATGATTCAGAAGGCTATAGCTATAGGCAACTGGTGATGGGCAGCTTCAACACGAAAACATGCCCCCTTATGCATCATGTCTCATGCCGAGTTTTTTTGGTGAAATATCAAATCACCCAAGTGACTCAGGCCTCCTTCAGCCCAAATTTGGTGCCTATGACTTCTGGCTTTTGCCAAAACTAAATTTACCTTTGAAAGGGAAGAGAATTCAGACTGTCAGTGAGATTCAGGAAAATATGACAGGGCAGCTGATGGTGACTGGGAGAACTGTCTGAGGTCCCAAAGTGCCTACTTTGAAGGGAACTGAGGCATCATTGTCTTATGTACAATATTTCTTGTATCTGGTATCCCCTTCAGTAAATGTCTCTATTTTTCATATTACATGGCTGCATACCTTCTGGACAGACCTCACATGTAATATACAAAACATTTCCAACATAAAAAGGGAACATGGAAAATTGAAGTTGTAATCTAGGATGTTTTGAGCAACGTTTTCTATCTTCACTTAAATCAACTAGATTATTGAAGCAAGTAATGACATATTATGTTCTTATAACTGCATCAGAATTTTTATTTCTTATTTAGTTAATAAATTAGTTCTGGAACACAATCTCAGTGTATATGTTTGAATTAGCTTTGGTTTGTCTTTTCCTTCACTTTCCTTCATAACAAAAAATTCTGCTGTATTTGATTTGGTAAAGTATAATCATGCCAACTTTTGTTGCCCTATACTGCTGATTTGACTACATATTACCAAAATTCTTTCCTAATAATATATTTTTATTTTCATTCTACATTAATAAATATTAAAGCTTTACTTAATTCAATAAATATATTATTAAATAGGCATAGAGGATTTCCATGGAAACTAAATCTACCTAATTGATATCCTGTATCATACATTTTGGGCATAAGCTTTTATAACATTTTCGCTATATCTTTAGCAAAAAACATACTAATGACAGGAAATTCATGAAGCTCCACTTCTGTCACTAAATATTATGGGATCAATCTGTAGTCTTTCTTTTCCAGGAATCCTGAGGAAACAATTTCCTCATATTGTGTTCCTAAGGAATGATAACTCAGACCAAATAAATCATAAGATAATGTGACAGAACCAGGGAGGCAAGAATTTCCTCTTGATTTTTCACTCATCATTTTAAGCTAGTTTTCTTTGTAATATTTAAATGTATATTCAATTTAGAAATATTTGTTGGTTTTCAATATTTTTCATAAATTCCCCATCCCAGTTTTTATAGCTTTTAGGCTTCAGTGGTTTTATAATTAATGGTTCACATATTTGAAAGAGCAGGTATTATTTTTTTCTAAGATTGT